>JAPMOB010226554.1:0-20859 GCA_029875015.1 Lepomis gibbosus
CGTTGTTGCTGCAGCGGTCTGTGTGACGGCGGGAGCAGAGGGCTCTGTGAGCGGGCGGCTGGCCGGCCTCACACGCTTCTCCCGCGGGTTGGCTCCACCTGCAGAGCTCCTCAACTCCGCAAAGATTCATCACGTTTTTTTTGCTCCCCTTCTCTTCTCGTAAAATTGTCATCATTTGGAATCTACACAGCTGATTTCTCTCCTCAAAACTTCTCAGAAGTGGATTTAGTGATGAAAATGCATACGAAAACTATAAAATAAACTTCCTGTTGCTGGCCTCTGTCATTGTGCAGCAATGATGATGCAGTGAATAGTGAATATTCTCTCTGACCAATCAGCAGTCTGTCGTGTTTTCACGTTACATTTTAGTATCCCTCAGCTCGCTTGGAACCTTGACGGAGGTGAGGTGATACGGAAAAAGGACCTGGAAGCAGGTACAGGTCCAACTTTTCCAAAAAGCATAATACCACCTCTTTAAGAATACAGTCTCCTGTGGCTTTGCTTATGATGTTATCACACGATCTTCATGAGATGGAGTTAACCCGGGGATCGTAGTTTCTATCTGAGAACTTCAACGACTTTTCCTTCATGTTGGTCGTGTTTGACGCATGATTTATTACCCCAGGCCCTTCATTTACTTGTCTGTGCGCACAGATTCCCACGTAAACGTTTATGTCCTCCCCGACATGTTCCTTCGTCCAATTCTGCAGCGCCTTACTCCAATTTCATTTTGCCTTGCCAAAAACGCAAAATTCTCTCACACCTAACTTCCTGTCATAACATTTCCAGCAAAATCAACTAACAAATGAACGCCTCGTGTCACTTTCACCCTTTTCCTCCACCATCCTGACAGCTGCACCTGCAGCCTGCTTGATTACCTTTATTTCCATATATACAGCTCCATAGCACAGACTGGCCCACAGCGCATTCACACTTGAGTCTGCAGAGCTACTTTACATGCAGCTCTTGCATTCGTTTTGAGCCCATTTACGCTCAAATTGGATGTTTTTGCTCGGCCTGAAAACAATCCAATCAACCTGAATGCATGTTGATAAAAGAAAGGGAGGAGGTCTCAGATGAACATTGTTATTTGCGGGAGAGGAAGGATGACGGTTATAAAGAGGGAAGAAAGCGCGGAAGGAGAAGAGCAAAGGGGAGAGGAACACGGAATCCCGTGGATCTCGTGATTTCTACATAAACGACTCTCTCCACAAAAGTATTTCTCAATGCACACAAAAATATTCCTTGTTGTAGATAAATGTAATATAAATCTCCACATTTTTTGGTGTTGTTGCATTTATATACACACTGTTGAACCTGCATTTACAAAGGGCTTGTCATGTGTGGACTGCATTTGTGTGTGTGTTGTTTTTGTTTTTTTTTGACTTCCCTGCCATGGCTCGTTTCACAAATGCTTTTTTTTTCTAAAGGGAATTAACTGTACCCTGTGAGATGTCTCCTTGCATTCCAGCCACTCACATAAATGTAGATTCGAGGCTATAATTGAATGCAATCACTTAGCATCGCATCGGCGCAGTTGGCAATTATGAACACAAGGATGGACATCAAACGGCCTCAACGTGATGTCTGGTAGCTGCTCTCCACAGGTACAGTAAGTCATAACTCTTATCGTGCATGATTAAATATGTTTGTGTTTGGAATGATTGCTAAGTCAGTGATGCGGCGCTTTACCAACAACAACAATGAGAAATGTTTTTGCGGAGAGAGTCGCTCATATGTAAATCCTGAAATAGATTTGTGAATCCTTCTGTGCGCGTTCATTAGTATCGAGGCCCATCTGATTCCACAGAGGAAGGATACATTTAGGAGATGGAACAAATTTCTCAGCTCATTTCTGCCACACGCGTCTCAATTGAACTCTATTTAGAGTCTTTCAAAGCATCTCTCCATCTCATTGCCCCTTAATAACCATCTTTCAGGACTTTTCATGTATCTTCAAGTGTACAAAATGATCCGGCATTGACTTCAGGGCCGGGAGGAGAGGGGACTAGAGAAGAAGAGAAGAGAGAAAATGAAAGAGAGAGGAGGAGAGATGAGAGGTGCTTCACACACACACACACACTCCTTCACTCTTTCTATTTTCCTTTCTTTGCCACTCAGCTGAACTCTATTTGGATTCAATCATTGAATCTCTCTGTTTAATTTCCTTCCTAATTAGCTGCCTTTCATTCCCGAGAATGTGCTGTCTGCTGCCCAGTCTAGCTGCTGCAGTCTGTTGACATACTCAAGAGTGTGTGACAGTGTGTGAGTGTGTGTAGCTGTGGGGTAGGCCAGTCAGTGTTGACGTGTGTGTTTGTGTGTGTGTTTGTGAGAGACTAAATCGATACCCTGTTATCAGATAGGGCTGGATAAGGGCCTTTCTCTCCAAGGAGGGAAGAGTTAAGTCCTCTTGGAAAAATGCTCACGGCAAAGTTCCTGGTTATTCACAAGCACACACACACACGCGCAAACACACACAAGATCCCTGTGAGTCATGATGTTTATTACATGTTTATTACTGTGTGTGTGTGTGTGTGTGTGTGTGTATGTGTGTGTGTGTGTGTGTGTGTGTGAGCTTTTCCTGCATTAATGGGCGTGTGTCAGGCATTAGTCTGGCTGTTCAGCTGAATGAGCGCACCTGTATGCAGTTCTATTCCTGTCTGACTGCGGCTGACAGGGAGTCTCTTTCACAACTTGACGCTGTGTGTGTTCATGTGTGTCGCCGTCTGTGTTTATGTGCGCGTGTGGGCTGCTGAGGTGTGTGACATGGAAGAGTTTTGACAACAAGTCGGTGCAGGCCGGACCTGTGGGAATATTTCAAGTCAATATTTCAATACAACACCCACAATCCCCGGCAGCCAAAGACAGGAAGTGTAAACAGGAGGTGTAATAAGCGAGGTATTTTGTCAGTTTGAGGTGATATATGGAGGTTAACAAGGTGTGTGTCTGTGCGGGCATGCGCGTGTGTGTATGTGAAATGTTCTTGAATGATTTTCTATAAATGCCTCTACTTTCGCTCACCCTCTAACACATCACTGTGTGTAAGCAATGGACCCTTCACATAGCTAAGGTATGTGACTAGGTTGTACATTAAAGTTGTTACGGGTAGCTCACACAGTGGAAGAAGGGCAAAGGAAATACAATGTTGTGCCCGTAATGTGTTGTGGATGGTTACAACATTTCACTTCAGTGCTGGGTTGCAAATATTGCTGTAGCTACAGCTGACATAAAGAGGTCATAGCTGGGAATTCTGGGATTTTAACAACCTGAGGAGGCAGTTGAAGCCCACCATGTCAGACATTATACACACTCACAGTACTAACTTTTTAAGGCCAATATGTGGCAGGGTTGTTTTTGCAAAACAATTCATTTATAAATAAAACGAAGGTACCCATTTCTAGGGTTGGGCTAAGAAGTTTGGTTACGATATTTAAGAGGTAAGTAATAACATTATGCTACCTTCAGTCCCACCCAAATTGATCATTTACTACTTGATATAAACAACCCCAGGTTTCCTTTCAGCACTGTAGCCAGGCTGACAGAGTCACAGCTCCACTAAGCCATGTATTCCCATAGCCCTTAGTAGTAACGGCTTCATGAGCTTGATAATGCTAAAATTCTAATTCTTAGAGACAAAATCTATCATCTCCTGCCTGTAACCGCTACCGATTTCTCAGGACTCAGGAACCTTAGAAACAACTGTAAAATCTGATTAATATTTAGACCGCTTTGCTTCCATTGATCTCCCCCTTTCTCTCTAAGATCATTGACAAAATTGCCAGTAGTTGCCAGTAAAATTTGTGATTTTCTATATAATACTTGAGGATTTTCAGTCAGGATTTAGAGTGCATCACAGCACAGAGACGACACTGGTGAAAATGACCAAGTACCTTCTAATTGCATGAGACAAAGGACATGTCTCTGTACTGGTCTTATTAGATCTTAATGCGACATTCAATACCATTGACCATCGTATCCTATTACCGAGACTCAGATATTTAACTGGCATTAACAGAGCCGCTCTGAGCAGGTTTAAGTCTTGTTTATCAGATCAGTCTGAGTTTGTACAATGAATCCTCTATGCCCACTAAAATTAGTCAGAGTGAGTCCTTTCAGCAATATTATTAGAAAACACTCCATAAACTTTCACTGTTATGCAGATGATATCCGATTATATCTATCGAGTCAGATCTAGTCAGATGAAACCAGTTAGTTAGCTAAACTTCAAGTGTGCATTCAGGATATAACCTGGATGACCTATAATTTGTACTGGGGCCAAAACACCTCGGAGACACACTTTCTAAAGACATAGTTACTCTGGATGGCATTGCCCTGGCCTCCAGCACCACTGTGAGGAATCTGTGGAATAATATCAGGGGCCGCCTTCTTGCAAAAAGTTAGGCATATCCTGTCCATCAATGCAGAAAAACTAGTCCATGTATTTGTTTCTTCAGTGCTGGATAATCACAATTTCTTATTATCAGGCTGCTCAAATAAGTCGCTTAACTCTCTCCAGCTGAACTAGAATGCTGCAGCACGTTTCTGACAAGAACCGTGAAAAAGAGATGATAATTTTCCTGCATCGGCTTCTCTGCAATGGCTCATACTACCTTATTATGCTACTGGAACACTTTACTCCAAAATGCAGTTACTTGTGGTTCCTAGAGACTCCAAAAGTAGGATAGGAGCCAGGGTCAGCTCCCAGTTTGCTGCTATAGGTCACGACTAGTTCCCATGAAGCAGAGATGCTCTCTCCTCCTCTCTTCCTCTCCTTCTCAATCACTGACCTTATCTTCTTCCGTAGTCTTGTGCTTTCTCCTCCCTCACTCCTTCTGTCGTTTTCTGCAGGTGTTTCTGGCTCCGGAGTTGTGGCAAGCTACCTACTGCCCCCATTTTCCTGTTCAACACCTGCTGCTACAATTATTATTATTAGTTATTTTATTATTATTCTCATTACTCTTGCTATTATTAGTAGACATTGATATATGTACAATTATTATTGTTTTACATCTCTTTGTGGAACTTGTGTTGGGCTACTGTGTTCTCTCTCTCTCTCTCTCTCTCTCTCTCTCTCTCTCTCTCTCTCCCTCTCTTTTCCTCACCCCTCAACCGGTCAGAGTGTAGGTTCCGCTCAAGGTTTCCACTGTTGCCTAGTGCTTCATGGTGGGAATTATTGGGTCTCTGTAATTAATATTACATAGAGTACCGTCTAGACCTAATTGACATAAAACATAAATAAAATTGAATTGAAATCAATTTAACATGATTCCAAGGTTATAATACAAAGCCAAAAAGTTATATGTGTCATTTTCTGAGAATTCAGACATTAAAACGTAAGTTTGACAGATGACAAAACAACATACATCTCACAGGCATCCATGTTTCTCCCGGGCCTATTTCCCCAAACCAAACTACAGGAGGCTTATGACTTTATATGTAATGCACCATTCAGTAAAGGTGAGGGTTAACGTTCGCCTCAGGGAAAGCAGTCAACACAATTACAGCAAAGCATGTGTGTGAGTGTATGTGTGTGTGACAGTTGCCCTTCAGAGCATTTCCTCCCCTGACTGCAGGCATCAAGTCATTTATTGATGCACAGCTTGATGCATTCTGGCAAGTATAACTGTGAGAGCTACTGTAACGTGATACGATTGAAACAGACATTAAGGTCAAGCTATAATGAGATGATATAGCCGTGAAGGTCATTTCTGGGGCAATGGCCAAAGATATGACTAGATTGTGATTTAGTGAACAGACTGCAGTGTGTCTACATATTTAGCGTTAATGTATGGTGGTCAGTCCATAGGCACAGGATCACAGTCTGTCATAGAAATTTGGGCAAATTATTCAAATTAATACACTTTCAGAAGATCTAAGGAACAATTCTCTAAGGAAAACAAAAAGAACTGATGTAGATTATCTCAAATCTGTTTATAAAAATAAGCGCTGCTCTTTACAATGCTGGAAAGTAATTAAACCAGTGCATTTACTGCAGGACAGTATAACTTTGAGGTAGTTGTACTGTACTTAAGTATATTCATTTTATGCTAATTTATACTTTCACTCTACAACATTTCACAAGGATATATTGTAGTTTTTGCTCTGCTACGTTTATTTGACAGTTTGCAGGATAGGATTTTAGACAAAAACACAAAATGCAGTAAAATCACTTCACAAAATATGATTTGTTACAGATTACACTACCCAATTTGCTGGTGCCTCTGTACTGAAGCTTAAAGCTAGACTTTTAAAAGAAGAAACAACATGTTTTTTTTCACAAATGGCTATGGCTCTAGACAGCCATCTGGAATTAGTCAATATTTTCACCAGTCTGTCAAGCTCCTATTTGCATTCAAACATGCACACACCAGCACAAACTCTGTATGAAACTATAAGCAGCTCTATCTGTAGTTTCAGTATTAACCCTTTCACAAGTCCCCTGCAGGTTTAGAGAAGACATTGAGCAGCTACATGTTGGTTGTACAGCAAAACACTGAAAACAGAGAGTGTGTTGAGTGATGAGAGCCGCGGGCCAAGGACAGTGCAGGCCTGGTGCACATGCGCTTTCCAGAGTGGCCACCTGCAAGCATGTGGTAATTCAACCACAGAGCCAGTGTTCAAAAGGCAAGTGGGTGACACTCAGATCAGCCCCCAGCCTGTTACACTGACAAACACCTGTCCAAGTGTGTTAACCAAGAGCAGTAACACACTGGTTCATATTAAATATGTGCATCAGTGATAATGCAATTTGAACAGACAACGTTTTACTTGTACAGACATGCAAGTGGTCAGCTTGTGTAGAAGAGAGATCTGTGCATGCCGGACAGGGCCATTATGTGCCTGCCAGCAGCTCATGGGGGCTGTTGTCAGCTAACTTCAGACAGATATTGCTGTGGAACTGTCATTACTGAGTTAGGTCACTGACGTTATGTTAAGATAAGATAAGATGTTCCTTTACTGATCCCTGTAGGGGAAAGTCAAATTGGCACAGCAGTACAGGGGAATGTAGTGCAAAGAGAACATAAAGAAAAAAGACAACAAAAAATCTGAACAAATATATTAACTTTATATACTATGAACAATCAAAATAAAACACTTTGGTTCTCAAAGTGGGGTCTGGGGACCCCTGGGGGTCCCTGAGGGGGTGTTCAGGGGGTCCCGGTCAAAAAGGGGAATCATTTCTTTTCACTATTATTATTATAATAATCCCATCCATAAGTAACACAGTGAAATAATAAATGACTATTTTGGTTATGAGGTTTCATACACTTTCTGTAATAAAACATGAGATGCAGGACGCCGAGAGAAAATCTTGTCAAACGGCCGTCCGTGGTCTATTTTGTGTGTGATAACCACTATCCTTTCACTTTTCTCTACTTGTGCTGCTGCAGACCAACATTTCAATGGTTTTATTACACAAGTAAAACAAGAGGTGAACACGTTGTACGTCAGCATGTTTCCTGCTAGTGCTCCTGTTGCACTCGCTCTCAGTCAGGCCACCTGATGATGATGTCTTTAAAGCCACAAGCTCAAGAAAGTCTTAAAGAGAAATTCAATGTACCTTACCATGTAATATATACAGAAGTACTTATGTTATAGTAGAAAGGATCTGCTCATCCAGGCAGCAAACAAGATGATGTTTGTTGTATGACGCATATTGAGGCCCCAAAATAAGTATTTCCTGTGACGATGACGCACATCAAGATGCCACCCTGGTGAGGCCTTTTATTCAAAATAATGGATGCAGGTGTTGTGACATGTGTTTTAGGCTGACAGTGTGTATTGCACTTTATTTCAGGATCTGCTATGACAATATTGTACTCCACCAAATTATCTGCTGAGATCTGTGAATGCGACAAGGCAAGAAACACAAGCATTCACATGGCCGGAGAGGTAAACAAGCCTCAAGGTTAGTGTTATTAGGAAGAGAGACAAAGCCGAGGATAAAACTATTACCCATCCTGTCCATCACAGTTTCCTCCTTTTGACCTATTGGACATGCTGTAATTGCGCATGCACACAGTTTCTCCTAGGTTTAGATAATCTTGCTACGGCTGTTAGCTTATTTACCGTCTGTCTGATCATCTGGCTGTACGTCTCTCTTGCCCTGACAGATTTGTTCCCAGATCTTGGCAGTTGGCGAGTCCAATGTTATCAAAACCTAACTTGTCATAAACTTGCATATTCTCTTGGGAAAACTTTTAAATGCAGAACTTTCACATGTAATTTAGCATTTGAACTTTTCTCCTTTGACAGAAGTAAAAGATTTTTGTGAGGAGAAAATCAGGGATAAAATTGGTGAAATTATTCAAATCAACTTAATTGTGCGATTGCCGTGCCAACCAGTGACGTCCAATAAATCATAGTTTAACCTCATCTCTTTATTCGCCATGACATCACTCACAGCACGCCTTGTGTGCCACGCTAAATGCCAGCCTGAATTTTTTTTTTTTTTTTTTAAAGGGAGCGGGAGAGAAATCTGAACTCTGATCACGTTCTCCGGCTGAGAATCTCATCACAAAGATCTGTCTGCTTCCAATTCAATGGCCTGGTTGAATAGTGGCAAGTTATTAGAGGAACTTCAGTGTTGTCTCAGAAGATGTGATGATTATCTCTGTGTGTGAGTGTGTGTGTATCTGCACATACATTGATGACTAATGCAGCCATTTTACTCCAAGAGCAAAATCATCCGATCTTTACCACGCTCACTCTCACACACACACAAACACATCAGAATACATGAAAGGAGCCAATGCATATATGCATGGTTGACAACGGAAGCAAGCCGCCGCAATGTACGGCCCGGCTGTCGCAGTGTGTATGTGTGTGTGTTTGAGTGTGCTGTCTTGCAGAGGCTGTGTTTGTACGTGTGTGTCGGGGTGGTCATGATTTATGGCAAATATTACCAGCACTCAGAGAGGAGGAGGATGAAGGAGGAAGAGAGAAGAGAAACAGAGACGGAGGGAGAGCAGCGGCGGATGGAGTATGGGAGAGAGAGTGACGGAACGTGGTGGGAGAGAAAGACCGGGGCCAAAATAAAGGAACAGAAAGCATGGGCGAGCGGGGTATGGACATTGAGAGGGAGAGAGGGAGAGAATGAGGCGGAGAGAGATAGAGATGAGGGATGAAGGCTTTTGCAATCTCACCCATGACTAAGATCAATGTAACCTTTCTGCCAGCCTCTGTGATTCAGTTTGTGTGTGTGTGTGTGTGCGATATTAAATCTTTAAGCACACACTGTCAGCCTATCACAATGTGCACACGTGATTGGACAATGGTGTGTGTGTGTATGTGCCTGCAGGTTTTGTGTCAGAGTGTGTCTGCCTCTCTGTGCGGGCGTGTGTTTTTCTGTGTGTGTGTGTGTGATAGAGCAGCCACTACAGGAGGTTAAGCGGAGCAGCTCGCAACCCAGCGGACGTTCCCTCTCAGCCGAAACGCATTGATCTTAATACAGAGAACGACAGGGGAGCAGGAGAGGTTAGAGAGATGAAAGACAGGGGGAAGATGGGGGAGAAATGGAGGGGAACAGAAGTGAGCTGAGACATTAGTTGGATCTGAGAGGAAGCAGGACAGACCTGGTTCAGCGGGGATTAAGACGGAGGTGAGCATTAGGGCGCCTTTTACAAGGCGCAGACACATGAACACCTGGACTGATCCTTTTAAACCTAAAGGTGTTAGTATTTCTATTAAAGTTTTATGTGTTTTAAACATTTTCATGCGGTAAAATGATCTGCTTTCATTGCAGTTGGCATTGCTAGCACGGTACAGTCACTACTATGCTGTAACTTCTCAAATGTAAGCCCCAAAAGCTCCTTGGCTGCCTCCAAACAATCCAAGAAGCAACGCGAAATTTGCTGGAAGAACTAATCCCCCCTTAAAAACCACATAAATGAGCATCACATTTAGTTCAATCGACAATACCAGAAACTTAGGAGCACATAAGGAGGAGCTGAGGCAGCTTGAGTAATCATGAGGAGTGTCAGGTAATGATGGCTGCACTGCGTACCTAGGCTACTAGCTGTGAATGAGCCAGGGATTGTGCAGAATGGATCGAAGAATTAATAAATACGAGCACAACTTCAGTGCTCAGCCTCAGCTAAGACTCTGCTCTATTATTCAAATAATAGGCCAACATGAACAAATAAAGTCCGGTCATTAATAAAGGCTGAGTAAAGAAAGAGGGGTGGAAAATTTTCACAGAACTAATTCATCAGTACAACAGAATCGCTCACCACAGCACTCCGCTGAGGTTCTCTTTAAAACTGGAATTCAGCTTTCATTCACTAAGTAATTCAAACTGTTTTGTTTGTTTGTTTTTATTAGTTTTGTTGCTGCTGTGAATTACAAGACTTCCTGTAGTCTCTAGTTTGCACTGACAGCCAATTGAAATGACTGCAAAGATAGAAAATAGGCAGGCACCACACTAAAATATGATAAAATATACTGTACTTTTAAAAATAGGGACAAGTAGGAATGAAGGCCCGTGGAAAAAAGAAATATTCAAATGATCACTGACATGTGGCCACACAAAGAGACACTAATGAAGGCCTGAGTAAAAACATCTTGAGAATTGGAATTGGAATTTACCGTTCTAGGAAAGCTGATGTGGCAAATGTTGCATCGTGTACAATTCTACTGGTACACGTTACACACACCACAATGCTTTTGAATGAGTTTTTCCTCTTGACATAAATGCCAGAACAACCCGTTCTCTCTCCCAAGTCCCCATGTATGGACACATGGTCAAGAGCCAGTCAGCCTCGTCAGTTTATGAAACACTGCGGATCCCTTTACTGTCACAGTTCAACGAAGTGGGGGAAGCCCTCTAGCGTCGTTTTTTGACGGTAAAGGCAGGTATATGATATTTAAAAGAAAAGACTGAGTGAGGAGGTGGTTGGGGTGGATGGAGGGCCAGAACCTTTCCTAACCAAAGTGCAACATTTCACAACTTTAATATTGGACCGTTTCAAAATGGTGATGTTTTGACACGACACGTTTTATTTTGAAAGTCTAATCGGACGTTGTATATTTATTTTTTAGCTAACTTTACCGGAAGTTGTATATTTGTTGTTGCTAAGTGTTGCTAACTTGACCGCAAAGCCCTAAACGTCAATAAATGACACAAAAGGGCTACCCAGGTCGTTAACAGGTGACGGCTTGACCAAGCCTCAATATGTGTACGAGTCGGGAGTGAGAACGTGTTGGCTGTAATGTCTCACTATTTAATCCCAGTTGCTTCTACTGTGTCATTATTTTAAAGTAGCATTTCTGTTGGTGAAACTGACAATACTGAATTTAGGAGGAACAGATCGGAAAACAAGGAGAAACAAGTAGAACAATGTGACAAAATATACTTTCAAATGACATGAAAATGAAAAATGAAGGTCTCGTTCTCTCTGTGGTTAAAGTAAAATAAAGGCTACAGCCAGTGTTCAAGAATTTACAGCACCTCCATGCTTACTTTGATAATGCACTAAATCAAAACGTCTCATTATAAATCTTCCTGTAGATAACTACTCTAATATTCACTGGCTCTGCAAAATAGTAGTCAATCAACCACTTTCTACATTTTTTTTTTTTTGACTGGTAATGCTTTTTAATGAAGGCTGTTATCAGCCCAGCGCATCTGAAAATGGTTACACATGATCATTAATACAGGGTTGTCATTTTTATAGTATTTATAGGTTAATAAAGGTATTACCTTGGAAAAACTGCTGAGTTGTAAACTTAATTAATGAATTAATTAATTACTTTCTCTAGGTAACACTAATTGGAATGAATCCCTTGGAAGTGTACCAGCTGAACACTGTCTCTGTCTGTGTTTACCATAATTAGGACTAAATTATATACTTCTCTCCTGGAGGCTTCCTTGGAAATTATTAGAAAAATACAGACCTGTAAAAGAAAGTGTCACCGATATTTCAATTTAATAACGACCTCTGGTGAATAAATTCATCTCAGGATTATGCGTGACGGCAATCACTCCACCAGTTCGGTGGTAAGAGGTCTATAGGCACAGTATTCCATGCATGAAACCATCTGGAAATCACTTACAGTACTAATTTTTCCCGCCTCACATAATGGGCACTAGAAAGTGACAGAAACGGATAAAGAGGGAATGACACATGATATATGGCCAAAAGGCTGACTTGAACTAAATTTGAATGTGTGTGCTGAAGAATGTCACCATGTGAGTCATAAAGGATGCACTGTCTGTACTTCAGGAAAATATGAGTGACACATTGAAGTACTGCTGCAACCACAAGGGAATAAAAAGTGTCTCATTGGGTTTCTTATAACAAGAAACATATGACTTTAGAACAACCTATCTTATATTAGATATCATTGTTATAACAAGATACTTTGTTGTTCATGTCACTGTTTTCACATGTTCACAGATATAATTATTAATTTCCTGGAGATTCATTAATATTGTATCTTCCGGTCAGTCCCTGACTTAATCATCATTATCTACGCCAGTTTGTGTTTATTAACGATTAACTCATTATCAGGTTCTTCCTGATTCGTTCCTCACTCGTTCTTTAGTAACTGCTGTATTGTAAAGTGTTACCAATTACTGTTTCTGTTGCTACTCTCCATCACAGTTACAGCGCAAAGCCGTGATTTATTTTACAAGCGGGTGTTCGGTTCCCAGAAGTCAATGGAAAGCCACCGTGGCAGAACAGACAAAGAGCGGCCGACACTTGAGGTCAAAATTCATCACAAATACAAAGGGAAAACGCTTCACGGTGGCAAACGTTTGTGGCGTGAACACAAACGCTCCAAAAGCACCGGCTGCAACAAGCACCTTAAACTCCACATGACTGTTTTATTTAGTAGCTTGCGTGCAAGGACGGTGAATAATGAATGATGGAGAAAAGAATCAGCCAGGTCAGGTAGACTGCTATTACAGCGATTAAAATGATGATTGTAGTGATTGTCATTTCTGTACAGCGTGTACAGCAAGCACAGTAGGCTTTGTTTTCACTGAGTGTTGTACAGAGGAGAAAAAAGAAGGGGAAAAAGTGTACAAACATCCTGCAAGTATCCTGAGGGCATGGATCAGCAGGCTGTTTCTCAGCTCATGGGGGTGCAGACAGCATGTGTGGTTGAATGAAGAACAATAGCTCAACCAGGGCTTAATGTGCTTGGTACCTTTTGCTCTCCCTCCGCCTCTGAATCTGCATGCCTCATATACCAAAAGGGGTGGGGGGTGGGGGTGGGGTGTTCACGGGTTTGGCTTTCAGGATCGGTGCATATCTAATGCTCAGCTGGCGTGTAAGGGGCACACGTGTGGATGAAGGGAGCCAAACGGCTCAGCCGGGACTTGCCTGCTGTAAAAGGTCACCTGTCTATCAGGATGAGCGACTTCCAGAGGTGGAGGTTTATTTTTCAGCTAACATGTAACATGACACACTGTTGAGGAATGAAACAAGAGGGCACAACCGGCGGCGGCACATTTACCTTGAAGCCATGTACTGCATGACAGGTCGTCTCTGGGTTTATGGAGCATCTGTAGAGTAGAGGTCACCAGTGTGGGTTGCTCTGCACATGTCCACTCAGCCTTGGAAATATGAGAATGATTCATCATTCCGACTTCTCAGATCAAACATTGTGTGAAAGCACAGGGGAGAATGGGAGAAAAAAAAATGTTTTTAAAGAAATAGAATATTTTCTGCTCCTGATTGCAGTGTGAGTTTCATGCATAACCCCGTGGTTTTGTGGTTCAGTTGCCGGCACCATCAGGCGGGTGTATTCCTGCTGTGAGCTGGAGACTGGAGAACAGCTGGTGTTACATCTATCAGTCCTCATGAAGTCTGTCAAAAATACTCTTGTGCGCGTAAAAAGCCCATAACCTCAAGCTGCTTTTCTTCAGGCAACCATGAACTTCTCCCTACTGAGAAATACAAAGGATTCTGCAGGTAGGGACTTCAATCACATCATCAAAATCAAAAGAATTATAGCACAGCGTGATCTCGTCTCCAAAGCATTTACTTTGACAGCAGTTCAGCTCCACGTGTGAAAAACGTTTATCACTCATTAATGTATATTACAAGAGAGAGCGGGAGGGGAAGGGGGGGGCTTAAAGGGCAGCAGGTGGAGAGAGATGATACAGTTGATGTTTCACTACAACACTGAGGTCAGTGCTGTCAAATGAAATATATGGATGTTACAAGATGGAGAACAGTGCATTCGTATCATGAGGTGGTTTTGTAATGTAATCATCATCAATCACTCATCCCCCCTGTTCGCGCAAAATATATGAAATAAAACTGTGCAGCTCTCGTTTTCTGTAGCATAAAGATAAATGTTTATTTCCCCCACCACAACTTTCTTTGTCATTCCTGTAAATCCCTGTGAATTTACTCCTGCTGTACCGAGGTGGGCTACTTTCCCTTGCAAAGCTGAAGACTGCAAATTGCGGGACCTCAGTAAATCCAGTTTAATGCGTAATCAACCTTGTAATCAACCCCTGTTAACATGTCTCCTCCTGAAAAACACACTGGCAGAATGGACACAGAAGCCTCTATCTGGGTGTCACTGTCCACCTCTGACTCCTGTAATTCTTTCTTTCTTTTTTTGTCTTTCATCCTGCTACACATGGCCGATATAGATCTTACAGACCAGCGTCTGTAGGAGTCAATGTATGACAAGGAGCCCTGAAGCTGTTGCGGAGGCTTCTGGTGGAACAACGCCATGCTAACACAAAATCTGCTGTTTTTTCCTTTCATGTGTCCCTCCGTCTGTTGATCTGACAATACTTTCATTAACCAAGCAAAAACACACAATCAATGACCGTCTGCTTAACACAAAGCAATCCCAACTTAAGGGGCTTTCACACAAGTCCACACCGAGGTCCGAACCAAAGTTCATGTTTTGATACATTTTGATACATTGGTTAGTTTTCAAAAACTAGCCCACCTCGGTACAGCAGGAGTCGGCGACAGGACAGGAGGACAAGACCCCAAGTGATCCTTCTGAACCTCCGTTTGAGGAGAGACCAAAGAGATGGCTTCTATAGTGGCCGTCTGTTTTAAAAGATGATCTGTGTTCAGAGATTTATAATCGGGTCCTTATTTCAATGCATTTCTATGCATTTGTTTGTTTCCGGTTTACGTGTCAACAGCCAAACTTAGTAGACTAAAAGTCTATTTACAGTCCATGTTTCAGTTTGATCTGGACCGAGACTACCTCTTTTCGTCTGACCAAATTTCGACTGTTTGGTCCAACCTGTGGTCCGTGGGAGGTTTCACACCTCACACAGTTTTGGTTTGGACCAAACTTAAAAGTCCAAAAGTTCGGACCAAACAAGCTAGGTGTGAAAGCCCCCTAAAAGGTCCACTTTCTAGCGTTTTCTTGAGCTTTATCTCAGGATCACCGTAACATGACAGACTTTGTGTTAACAAATTAAAATTACCGTCCAATAATTCAACAATTATTTTAAATTGAGGAGTGTTTGAACATGTTAAGTCATTTCTCAAAGAATTCCACAGACTGGAATACACATCTGCTTTGAGTTCAACATTTCTGGATGGGTTTTCTTGCAAAGAGTTATAACGGATGATAGGATACCACGCTAGTGTCTGGCTCTGTTTGGGTAAAAAAAACAGTCGACATACCAGCACCTCAAAAAAATATGTTCTGGCATATTTCTTGGCGGAGTGCACTAACTTCTTTATAACTTTAGTTACTTTGACAGAGCTAGGCTAGTTGACATACGGGCTAACAATAGTAGCTTTACATTTACTGTACAGACATGAGAGTGGGCTCCATCTTCTTAATCTAACTTTGAGCAAGAAAGCAAATAAGTATTTGTTGTCACAACCAATCTCTAAATGTTTTCAGGCAATATGCTTCTTTTTGGCACTATACATAATAACATCTTTAATTAAATTAAAACCTTTAAAACCATTAAATTAAAAGCTTTATTACATAGGACTTGAAAAACATTTGGTACTCTTCCTTGAATCCACCTATCATTTTAACTGCTGTCTTTCTGTAGTGTATGTGGTGGATTTATAGGTTTCCATGAGTTACCCTACACCTCCACACATTCTCCCTTCTCTTCCCTCTCTGTCTCTGATGCCATGCCGTCTATTGAACAAAAGTCCTTTGCTGTCCACACATCCCTCTCTTTCACCCTATCCGTGTTTATAATTCCACTTTCCTCCTCATGCTCGGCTTCCTCGTTCTCTCTTCCTTCCTCACTCTTTTCTCCCCCCCATTACCCTCCTCTTCCTCCTGTCTCTTTGCCCTCTATTGAATAAAAGTCTTCTGCTCTTCCTCTTCTGAGATACTGTCACTGATCATGCACTGTGACTGAGGAGGGCCGTGAAACTGAATCAGAGAAGTCGTTAGTGCTCCTCCGAGGTGTGAAGCAGACGGAGCCCATGTCCCAAGACAGCCTTTGTTTGGCACATGGAAAAGGGTGGATGCATAATGATGCATATTACAGTGGCTATTAGCACATCCATGGACATTTGCAGTATTGTGCATAACATACTGGATAAAACACAAATATACTCTAGTTCCATCTCAATGTGCTTTATTGGCATGAATGTTTCATTTAAACAACGTTGCCAAAGTGGTTTGCAACAAAAAGTTTACATTTTAATATGACATAACAAGATACTATAGTAATCAACCCGTTCTCACTCCCAGGTCGTCACATATGGATGCATGGTCAAAAGCTATAGTCAGTTTGTAACGCACAGGAGTCCCTTTACTGTCATAGTTCAACGAAGTGGGGGAAGCCCTGTTGCGTCAGTTTTTGACAGTAAAGGTAGTTATGTGATATTTAACAGAAAAGACTGAGTAAGGAGGTGGTTGGCGGTGGGTGGATGTCCAGAACCCTGACTTTAAACCAAGGTTCGTGTCCTGTGTGAAAGAAAAAGTCAAACTTAAATATTTTTATTTAGGCAACTTACGTAAATTTACGTAAGTGACGCTAGTTAGGTGACACTTAGGTGTTACCTGACGTACGTAGTTACTTTAATCCAGATCATCATTTTTCCTAACCTTAACCATGTACTTTCTGTGCTTAAACTTAACCAAACTGCAACATTTCACAACCTTAATAACATGGTGTTTCAAAACGCCAATGTTTTGAAATGCTAGCGTTTTATTTTGAAAGATAAATGGAACGTTACATATTTATTGTTGCTAACTTTACCGGAAGTTGTATATTTGTTGTTGTTAAGGGTTGCAAAATTGATCGCGGAGCCCTAAACGTCAATAAATGACGCAATATGGGTACCCAGGGTGTTGAAAGGCGACCACAAAGGGCCTTGACCAAGCGTAAATATGTGACGAGCCGGGAGTGAGAATGTGTAGTTATACTCTTGCTCTAACACTTGCTCTTACTCATCAAGGTATTGTTGTAAATGTGATGTTGAAACAGGTTTATACTAATGTCACGGCCACTTATCAATTCTGTCCTCGTTTCTGCCCCTAGCTCAGTTTTAATTTTCTGTGAGAAATTATATTGTTGCCTCAAGTGGTGTTACTTGTGTGAGCATTGTTTGGGGCTGAAGACTACAAATTTGAAAATGAAAGAGAAAATTTGGGTGTGGAGTAAGAAAGAAGTGAGCTTACAAGACCTCTGTAGCCGGCTCCTAAACTCTGCTTAAGGCCACATTATCAATTTAAAATAATATATATAAATAAGTGTACCATCCACATTTAGACATATTGTATATAATGAACTGCACAACACTGAACATTGTTGCAAAGCCATGTTGTACTATAACAACATGACTTAACACATGCAATGCTGCATCATTCTTGCGTTGTGCTACTAGTGTAGACTTAAAAATTTGTGTTACAAATGTCAATGGGATTTTGAAACTGTCTTTAAAAATGAATACACATTATTAATACATATCATTATACACATCTTTATAAATCCTAAATTTCAGTGAGTGCACATTTATCCTCAGCCACAACTGTCTAATAGGCAGTGAGCATTTCATGTGTTGTTCTGACATGTGTCTTTAAATGACCTGAATTATTTCACAACGCTGGTGGAATCATACGCGCTAAAGAGCTGGGCACACTGTAGGAGCTCTATCTGACCCAGTTTCAGTGCAGAGTTTTAAAGTCCCATGATGGTTTAAATTTGTTTTTTTCAGTATAACTGCTACAATCAACAGAAAATATCGACAGCTTCAGTAAAAGAATGTCATATGATAGCAACAATCCAAAACCCCTTATCTGTTGAGCCCTCGTTCCCTCACACACAGCAGGCTGGACTTCTTCCTGAAGGTGATCAGATGAGTGCTTAACAAGCTTGAGGTCAAACTGAAAATGCTTTACTGTGAAAGCCAGGCGGGGTTTCTGACTTACTGTTAGAAGACACAAACAGGCAGTGTCCCCCCCGCCCCCTTCCCATGTTACACAAAGTAAATGTACTAAATGAAAACAAAGTGCCCTTGGCTGGGAAACAAAACAACTGAGACAAAGAAAGCCTTTTGTTGCAAGAAGAAATAACCTTAAAGGGAAATGGTGATTTCAACACTGGCATATGTTATGGCTGTCAGATAATCCATTTAATAAATTCCTTTTGAGAAAATATAATTGATTCGCCTTCAGTCGCTATTTCAATCACAGGCATGTGTTAAATCAATGCCACAGACTGACTGGTGAACACAAAGACCCATTCATGGTCAAGCAGACAGACCCAACATCCTCTCTTACATAAGAGGAGGAAATGGAGGCCTTCCTTGCTGGGGAATGGAAAAAAAGCTTTATTTATATCCTAACTGGAATACCACGAAGATAAAGCATAATCTTCACAAGTGCATTCATAGGAACATTTTAATCAGGCCAACCTTTCTGATTGACTTCAAACCTTTCAGATTATTTATACTAAAAACGACAAACGCTACCTTGTTCCAGCTCCTCGATTGTGAGGACTTTTCTTCGTCATATGATAGAAAACTGAATATTTTTTGAATTTAAAACTGAACATTGGCAATCATTGCACATAGGTATGTTGTAGCCTGGTGCAGCCAAAAGGCTCAGGGGTATTTAAATCCCCCAGACCTAAAAACGTATTATTTTAGCAGTACTACGTACCGTGACAATAGCCCAAACAAAGAATAAACAAATAAGAAATAGTTGGCAGATTAAACCCAGCCAAACCATTTTGGCAGCAACAAATATTACGTTTTGACTCTGAGACCTAAGCTTATCTTAAAAAACAAATCAGATCTTGGACGGATGGGATCATCCGGGATCATCTCAGGAGTTAACAGCCCAGCTCCCAGGAGAACCAGATTTGCCAAGCCAGTGGATCCTCACATCTCTGAAAACTCCAAAACAAATGTTCAGGTAGGAACAATTTGAAGTTTTTGACGATCAACCACATATTTGAAATCTCAGAACTTGATCTGGTGACATAACACGCAGAGCAAAAAATGTCATGAATTGAATCTAGCTCATATCCCTGGCCCTCGCCCTTGGTTGGAGTGAAATGCATTCTGGGATACTGCACTGGGATACTAACCCAAGTCAACACAAGTCTTCAAAACATCTTCAATAAAACTGGCAGAACAAGAACTTTGGACTGTACTTGGCTGACCACGTGGACCCTGGCACCTATTTCCGGGAAAAACGGCATACCCAAAATAAATCAGTAATATCTTAACCATTAGGCCTAGATGTGTAATTCTTCTTTGAAAGGTCAGAAGCTAAGGAATATAAATCCATTGTACATTAACATATTTATTTTAGCATTACAGACTACATGGAGATGAAATACAGAAAAAATATATTTTCATCCTCGCCTGGTTAAAAAAGCTATATTTTAATGCAATAAACCATCAAAACCATCATAAGGTAGATTATCATCAGGCCTTGACATTAACACCCGCCAAATGTGGGTGGATTTCGCCCGTGGCGGGTAACGCAGTCTCTCCCACTAGCCACTTTGGCGTGTTGAAAAATTGTAGTCACGTCAAAAGACTGAAATAACAAACGAATTCCAATGTGACACTACGACACTACAACTCCCATGAGTACTACCTGCACATTGTCTTTGCTAATTGGTCCATTAGTGAAGCCTTTTCTCTTGCGCGCTACTGACCGACAACACTGTAAACGAGACGCTGTTGAGATTAAACTCAAGGCTGGCCGTCGGACCGAGGGCTGTTTTGGCCCTCCGTTAATTATCAATTTAACCAGCGGCAGTGATGACAAAGCAAGTTTTTTAATATCACAAGAATCCACAGAACATGCGCGTCTCACTCTCTCACATCTCTCACGCCAAATATGAAATCCAGACTTTTGTCAAAGTGAATATAACAGCTGAATCTGTCACAGGGCAGCCACAGCCCCTCAGACCTGTGGACCGTCAGCCTCCTGTCTTCTTTTAACCTGATGGTGTGATCTCTGTCATCACACACGACTGGTCGCATGCACACACGTCAACACAGCGGTCAGTCAGTGCGTGAGTGTGCGTGGCCGAGCAGTGTGGAGAAGAAATGCACAGGAGAAGGAGAGAAAGAGAAAAGGCAGAGCTGAGATAAAGGCAGGAGGAAAGGGCCTGTAAATGCTGTGAGGTTACAGATATACAGTATTCATGATTAATTGATCGTCCAAATCGTCCAGTCACAACTATATTTCTAGAGTTGATTATTAAAATATAGAACTATGTTTTAATAAAAGTTGTCATGCCATATGAAAGCAGAAGGTCTGTATGGGAATAATCTGGAAAAAAGACCTGTATACTCGTTTCGTATCTCTAGTTATTCAGAGCGCCCACAGCTTCGTGATGATAAACATAAATCCAGTCAGAGCTCTGAGGAAAGGCCGATGCAAATGATTCTGGTGAATTTTTTTTCAGTTTAGTTTTTATCT
>JAPMOB010226555.1:0-19653 GCA_029875015.1 Lepomis gibbosus
TAACTCAGTTACTTTTTGGAACAAGTAGTGAGTAACTATAACTAATTACTTTTTTCAAGTAACGTTCCCAACACTGGAGGGATGTGAGACCATCTCTTTGTCCCAAGTAGCCGAGTAGCCTTGGGGCAGGATTCTGGATTACATGCAGACAGGCAGACATGCTAAGAGGTGAGAATAGTGCATTACAGTAGTCGATGCAAGGTGAAAGAAATGTGCTTACAAGCATCTGTAGTTGTCACAAACTACAGATCTCAGTTAACAAATATTTCTTATTTGGAAAAATCAAGATCAGGTCAGCTGCCTAACACGGGTGTCAAATAATGTGGATCAAACATAACCCCTGGATATCACGGGCAAATAATTTGCATAATAATATAATGTGATATTTGCTCATTCCAAATTAGATTTTACAAAGGTTTTTTAAATATCTGAGTGGGAAGAAAACGATGTAGATTAACTTATTAAGGAGCGAACATACATACAGTTGTATTTTCAAATTGTGGACAGATGAGGCTGCAGTAGCCCTGCAGGACTGGTCTGAGTTCACAGATCATATCAGAGAGGCCACCACAAAGGAGAACCACATCAACCTTGAGGATTCTACATTATCACATGATACATCAGCAAATGTGTTGATGATGTGGTGATCACCAAGACAATAAAACCATTCCCCAACCTGAACGCCTGGATGAACGGAGCGGTGACGACTCCAAGAGGCAAAAAAGTTTGGTCAGGTGACGTGGAAGCATTTAGCAACACCAGAGTGAGACTGAAAGCTGGCGTCAAGGAGGAGAAGCAGAAACTGGAGAGACAATTCAACCAAAAGATATGTGGCAGGCGATCTAAAACATCATAGGTCACAAAAGCAGGAGCTCCCCGTCATGTGTGAGGCCACATTACCTGATGACCTTTTGATCTGCTCAACAAAGAGTCAGCTTTCACCCACACACACACACACTGCTCCCTTTCTCTAGACTCCTTATTTCCCAATTCTAGTTCTGAGGATCAGTAACTGGTTTTCAAAAGCTGACTCACCCCTAGTGTAACTGTTCAGCTGTAAGACATGCTGAGGGGTCACTGGTTCACCAGGTCTCCATTCAGCGACCACCTCCCCTTCCTCTTCTTCGTGCAATGCCGTCCCTCCTGAAACAAATCCGTTCCAATCCTCCATGCCTCCATCGTCCAGCATCTCTTCATCCCCTAGGCTTTCACCATTCGGAGTTTGGCACTGCTCGCTGTTTCCAATTGTGGTTTCTTCTTGGCCCTCCATCTGGTTTCAGGCAAATGTCCTGATTAAACCAGGCTCTATGTGTTACAAGTATCTGTTTGCAAAGTGTGGCAAATGCAGCTTCAAGGGATGTAATCCACAGGTCAGCTCAGGCTGGTGGTGTCTAAACTGATTATGTCAGACTGGATTTGGCAATATGAGTCATTCCCTAGATAGATCTGGGCCCAGGCTATGATATCACCTAATGGTCACAGAACTGTGAGCACATTCTCTGGACATCATCTGCAAAGTAAAAGATGCTCTTTTCTCTCTGAAATCAAGCACTGGCTGTCCCAGTATGAAAACAAATCTGAAACACCTGTACTTCTTCTTCATTACTTTTCCTCTTTGTTTGTATCACGTTACATATTTTGGCTTTAAGCACATACATAGATGGTTTGTGATGTTTCTTTACATCTTTATTAATGGACGCAATTAACCCCATAAAAGAGGTGGAGCTACTTAGCAGAGACTCAGGAGCAGGACCACACATCAATTACGTCACTCCCAGCATTTCCATAAATAGAAACACAACCCATCTCCTCTTCTTCCCTCTTACGTTCTGCACCCCTCTCCTCCTATTTTGTCTCCTGACCTCCTTCTTCCTCTCCATAGGGTTATTAGGGGGTCCATCGTGCCCTGGTGTTATCGTCGCTTTTCCCTGTCGTAACTTCTTTTGGGTATCCAGCAACTGCAAACTGCAAACCTTCTACATTTTTCTGTTTTGTTCATCAATAAATCATTTAAATGTATCTGAGGGTGTGGTCCCTGCTAGTGAATTGTTCAATCAGGCTTCTGAGAGGCATGCACATTCCTTTGCTTGAGAGCTTATGAACACACACTGAAGTTGGAAAAACAACTTCACAACTCGGGAAATGGTACCATCAAGGAGCATGTGAATGCACCGTGAGCCGCTGGTTGCAATTCAAAATCCTACCAACTAGATGCCACTAAAACTTTTACACTGAACCTTTAAAGCTAAAAAGCTACGGGCCCCTGTCCCCCAAAGCATTTTTTGCCCGCTGAAAATGCCACTGCTGTTCTGAAACGCCTAGCTGGGAGTGCTAGGGTGCGTTTTCGGAGGCGAGTGGTTCTTTGGAGACGCTGTGGTTGCTATGAAACATAATTTCCGTGGAGGCGATGTGCTGCAAGTACAGTAGCCTACTTAATTTTACTGAATGTAAACATGTCATCACAAAGCATGTAGGCCCACTTGCCCTGGCCTTTGCTCTGCATGAAGAGAAGGCTGAAACATGAGAGCACAGACTGTCTGGGGTTCAGTACATGGGTTCATGAGTTTTTGCGGGCAAGGACAAGTAGGCACATTGTTTAGTTCATCCCTCCTCCATGATTTTGAAGGGGATATTTTGTAGTTTTTAGTGTCCTTTAGCGGTGAGGTTTCAGATTGCAACAATTGTGTTGGACAACATTGCAAAAATAGGTTTTAGGGAAAAGTTTTTTTTGCATAATTTGAAATTTTTGGAGGAGAAGTAAGAAAAGAGGCAGATGGATCCAGTGGTGAAAGAAGTTTGACTATTAAAAAAAAGCCGTTTTCGAGATAATTGCAAAAACGTGAAGCTGATTGAAGCAGCGGGTGGAATTTGCAACCCACCTGCCAATTTTTGGCAAGAATTCATCCAGCAGTTTTTGCTGCACAAACACTTGTAGCAGAGAAAAAGAAGAAAGAAAGAAGAATGAGAACAAAAACAATAGGACTCCAGCAGCTTCGCAGCTTGGTTCAAACGGGCTGCGGAACAACCACTGGAGACTGAAATGGCCAGAGGTACTCTACCACATGAAGTCAGGAACAATCTGGAGATGAGTCACAGGAAACCAGGAGTATTTAACCAGGGAGGTGATGAGTTGATTCGTAACAGGTGTGTGGGGCCGCCAGGTGCCCAGTGTGAAGCCGCACACTCACGCACGTGCACACACACACACACACACACACACACACACACACAAAGGGAGGGAAACGAGAGATAAATGGAAACACTGTCCTATGTAAACACTTTAAAACATAGTTTTAAATATAGTGTAAATAAAGACTATTATTACTATTATCATCATTTTATTTGCTGTTCATGAGTTACAGACTCCATCTGGTATCTTACATAATATAAACACATGATCTCTCTAAAATATCCCCTTGCTCCCGCTGGAATTAGCCTTGTGTGCATCTGAACTATGTCATGAGTGATTAATGACTGATCTGTTCACCAAAGTGATGACCTCCGTTTCTGTCAGATGTCAGAGAACCTAATGATTAGATCCCAAGCTCAGTTAGTAAGATCTGTTGTAAACCAGCGGTGTGGCCACACTAACAGGCAGTTATTTTGCCCCACATTCATGACAATGCTGTGCAGTTGTGTAATAGACAGACTTGAGTTGCACTGCTGAACTTGAGAATATTTAGTTTTTATTTGATTTTACATTACACAAAATTCTACAAGCTTAAAACTTCTTAAACATTTATTTTTGATACTCCACATGCATTGAGACAACAAATTGTACAAATACAAATTCTTTGCAAAGGTGCTCAGCCGTTTTACTCCATGATACCATGACAACATTAACGCTACTTTCTGAAAAAATCCTGTGCCATTTTTTCCCTCCTTTGGCTCGACCTGTCCCACCTTCCCATTTACATTCATATACCTGTTAATCTTCAATACATCCAAGGTCAGCCAACAGTGAATTCAAAGCTCAAAGTAATTTAAACCTCTGTTGCAGCACACTCAAACAGTGCAGGACGACCGGTCATACTGTAGTAACGAGGCGGCTGTGGCTCAGGAGGTAGAGTGGGCTGCCCACTTATTGGTGAGTGTGTCTGTGTGTGAATAGTTTCTGTTTCTAATGAGCAGGTGGCACCTTTCACAGCAGCCTCTGCTATCAGTGTATGAATGCGTGTGATGAGTGGTCTATACAAGTACAGAGCATCCATTCATCATTTACATGTTTATTTAAAACAATTGAACTTTGTGAAGGACGGTTATGTGTAGCAGCCATATGTTGCATCTGCTTTAACAGTGTTTCACTGTTGCTGTATGAGTATAGCAGGAAAAAGGAAGTGCACTACAAGCAAGTGGTGCAATAAGACTGCCTTTGTCTCTGTCCTGTAAGTCTAGTGCTCGCTCTTTACATCATTCTATTCCATCTGTTTGTCTTTCCTCCCTTCTGGCATCAGATCCAGATCCTCCTCTGAATCTTCCTCTTCTTCCAGTGTGCAGTCTCTCATTTGGCCCCAGAGTGGAGCCAGCCTCCCCTCTGCTGTCACACCCAGTGGCTGAATGATCTGGTCTCTGGGAAAGAGACAGGATGGGAGAGTAATATTGAATCAGTTTCTACATTATGTTTTGTTAGTCCTGCATCATGGGCAATACCATACTTTTCTCACCGTGATAGTCTATTGATCATGCCGATGAGGCGACGCGCCTCCTCCTCCTTCTCTTCCTCTGTCATGCCTTCCATTGGGTCAGGCTGCTCTGCCTCCACCCGACCAGTCACCAGGTTAATCCTGGATTTGGCCTCCCGGTACTCCTCCGTGTCTGAGTCTGAGTCGCTGGAGTACTGGGGAGCGTATTGGCTGTCGCCTGAATTCCTTCTGCCATTCAGCAGTCCCCGAGCTGCAAGCAGCCCGGCAGCGTTGCCATAACCCGTATATTTGACAAAGCGTCTGACTGTGAAGGGACACAAGATGCAAACACCACCTGGTACTCTTTACATATGAAGCCTGTTAAGTTGATTTCTTGGTGCATATTTCTGAAAGCTGTGCTGCTTCGTGTGTGACGGTGATTTCACTGTAATGAACTGATGTGACAGTTCCAAATGCTGCTTTGAGCCTCTACCATAGTCCCCTCGGAGAGGCCTTAAATATGCACTCACCTACAGTAGGACTGAACAAGGCCTATAGACCATGACAAGAGAAAAGTCCACTGTAACCTTCTACAGGCCATTACGGACAATAGAGGACAACTGTAGTTGTGTATTTTATTAGGTCTTAAGTTTCAGTTAAAATCCCCTCAAATGCTCAGCACTGTCTTATATTTTATTTTATCAACCACCTCTGTAGCATTGCATCAGTCAGGTCCTCGACACTTCAACAGGAACAGTCATGTTCATGTTGACAAATAAGACAGCATACCCAGCGGCCTCTGTAGGACTCTGGAGAGCAGGAGGCAAATTTTTCTAAACTTTTTTTTTGTCAAAAGCCCCTGAATAAAAATAGCTTAGCACGGGCTCTGCCATGGGAGTAAATGAGTCTGTGGTGAACTATACCGTTCTCTTTGCAGAGCACAAAGAGCAGCTCAGCAGCACAGTGCTTCACATCTGTGTCAACGTGTGTCATGAGGCGGACCAGCTGGCCTCTCAGTGTGGTGTCCTGCTCAGGTCGGATGGCAACGTCTCTCAGTGGAGGTAAGATCTAGGCCAAAGGTCGGGGTCAGAGTCATTACTTCTGTTTCCAGTGCTAAAGCTACTTCACTAGAGTTCCTCTGATGATAAGATTTGATTCATTTCCATGAACCTGTTTATGCACTGGTTGATTTCCCAGTTATCCTGCATAAAGCAGCAAGTAAAACACGACATTACGCCCCTGCCACGTCCTGTCCCCTCTCTCCAGCCCACTGTCCCAAACCCATTCATTGCAATTTTCTACCTGTCCACCAGATGCCCTCAGACTTCATCCAACTGCTTACCTGTTTCTACTTTCCCTCATCAGCCCTGCAGTTACCAGATAAGAAGTTTCTATGTCGCAGAGTTGCGACGTGCCTGGTTCCTTTGCTTTCAAGCCACCAGGACCTGGTCCTTATCCAGACTCTGACCTTCACCTGTCTTCACCTGCCTGTAAGCCTGCATATACATGCAACACTTTAGTTTTTGCTCCCTTTCATCATGAGCTGGACTGAAAGATCTAATACTTCCTCTATTTCCTCCACAAAAGGCCTATTTCTCTCAAATATTGTTCACAAATCTGTCAAAATCTGTGTTAGTGAGCACTTCTCCTTTGCAGAGACCATCCATCCACCTCTCAGGTGTGGCATATCAAGATGCTGAGCAGACAAGACGGGTGTTGCACAGATGTGCCTTAGGCTGGCTACAATAAAAGGCCTTAGGCTGGCCATAATAAAAGGCCACTCGAAAATGTGCAGTTCCTTCACACAGCACAACGCCACAGATGTCGCAAGTTTTGAGAGAGCGTGGAATTGGCATGCTGACTGCAGGAATGTCCACCAGAGCTGCTGCCCACGAATTGAATGTTCATTTCTCTACCATAAGCCGCCTCCAAAGGTGTTTCAGAGAATTTGGCAGTACATCCAACCGGCCGCAGACCGCGTGTAACTACACCAGCCCAGGACCTCCACACCCAGCATTTTCACCTCCAAGTAGTCCAGCCACCCGGACCGCTGCTGCAACAATCGGTTTGCATAACTAAAGACTTTCTGCACAAACTGTCTTAGGGAAGCTCGTGCATGTTCGTCGTCCTCATCGGGGTCTCGACCTGACTGCAACTCTGCACAGCTATTGAAGAGGAGTAGACCAACACTCCACAGGCCACAATCTATGCGATGGAGATGAGTTGCACTGTGTGACGCAAACGGTGGTCACATCAGATACCCCCCCAAACCCCACCAATACACTGGAACTGCACATTTTCGAGTGGTATTATGGCCAGCCTAATTCACACCTGTGCAATACCCATGCTGTCTGATCAGCATCTTGATATGCCACACCTGTGAGGTGGATGGAGTATCTCTGGGGGCAACAAAAGTGTTGCATTTAAAGATTTGTTCAGTATACCTCCATTGTGGCAATAAATCATGGAATGATACCAGTCTGCCTGGTTTCACCGGCCATGACAGGCCCCCTTTTTGACTGAACAGAATTAGTTTTCTTGTACCAAAAGGCCAAAAAAAGTAAGTTAGTTGTGGGAATGATGCATATAATATTTGGTATTTATATATTCCAAAATAAAAAAACAAAAAAACATTACCATTTGCCGTAAGTAGTGACGAGTCTCCCTGTGTACCCGAGAACTCTCAGTCAGCAGATTCAGTACAGGGATCAGTTTCTCCTTCAGCTTCTGACTCTGTATAACAGCACAAGACAAGTGAACAGTTTAACACAAGACAGTGTGAGTAAACCAAACCTGAAATAGCAAGATTCCACTTCAATACATGTGCTTCCTATACACTGATATAAATGAATTCCTTAGACATTTGACTATTTTAAATGAAATTATGACAATATAGATAATGATTACAATAGCTACACTTTCTCTTAACAAAACACCTATCTTTCCAGTTAGAATAGTTTGATCTTCTGTTTTTCAGCATTCATTTTGTCAGTATAGTTTTGTGAATTTTGGGGAGACCTGTCCAGGTATTTTGGCCCTTTAAGGTTTGAGAGCTCAGTTTTAGGACATTGTCCCTCCGCCCTCAGTCATGCCAGCACTTAAACTCAACTGCCAGCATGCTTTTTCTTATGTTCAAGATTTTAGCTTTCACTTCAGTGACATTTATTCTACCACAACTCTGCCTCCCAGGTCATCTGCAACCCACCATTTTAGCATGAAAAGAAACTGAGAGAACAGCTGCAAGCTGAAAAGATGATTCAGTTTTCTATCACTAGAATTACTGTATGTCATGGTTTTAGTTCAATATTGAGTTGAGAAAAATCAACTTCATTTCTGCCCATATGGTAGCCTTCAACGAGCAATCACACAGGCACGTAATATCCTAGTTTCCCAAATTGTTTTGTTTATTCAGGAAAAGGGATTAGATTTTAGTAAGAAATTTGGGAAAATATTGATAATCTTAATTCCCAGGTTTCAAACAAATAGTAGTAAGTAGTAGGCAAGCCATTAAAACGTGTTGAAAATGGGTAAAGTTGTTGTATCATGTGCTAAATTAGGTAAAAAGAAATGCTTAGTTTAGGTGCACTTAATTTCAGTAAGTGCACTCAATGTCATACATCAGTATTTCATTATATTGTATTTTTTGTTCAAATACAGGTATTAATAATTCAGGCTATAACACCTGGGTATTTACTTCAACACACTCACACACACACTTACCCTGTTTAGCCGTCTGTCCATGAACAGCAGCAACGTGTGGACACAGTCCATGTTGACTCCCTCCCACTTGTGGGATGCCTGGTCCACATGGACAGATAGCAGGACGTCCAGACATGTCAGCGGTAGTGCAGAGAGGATGTTAACTGTATGTCTATGGAAAGAAATCATCACTTTTTAAAGGAGACCTATTATGCTTTTCCACATTTTATGAGTTATCTACAATGTTACAATGTTCAAAGCTTCAAATAAAAGGTTAAACCTCAGATTTCCTCCTGTTCTGAACGCTCTGTTTTGATCTGCCTTTTTGTTTTTTTTACAGCTCCGTTCTATGACACACAGAGCCAGACGGAGCTGGTGTTCTATATAGTCATTCGCTCCTCACAGCAACGACACAACACTCGAGCAAGGATTATACTTTCCACATCCATCCCCGAGTATGCGAGGGACCACTATAGTCTGCATGACAAAAAAATCGTCATCAGAGGGGTACATATAGGGTCTGTGCAGACATCTATGTGCCGCCATTTTTTATGGCCGACTAGCACACCAGGGCACCAATTGATATACTGCGCATGTGTGGAACGAGGCTGCCAAGCTGACTCCAGACAGAAGTATGAACAGTAGTCCGTGTCCGCAGGGCTGCAGCTGTCTGTGTGCACTCCCCAGTGTATTCGAGCCTTCAGTCTGTTTGTACTGCGCAGTGACAACAACAGCCTGGTAACATGCTTCAGGTCTTGGTCAATCAAAAGACAGATAGGCTTTGAGAGCGGGACCTTAAATAGACAGGAGCATCTACACCTTGTTTCAGACAGAGGCTGAAATGAAGGCCTACATTAAGAGCCAGTATAAGACAGAGAATGATTTTTTTGAACTTTGAATCATGCAAAGCTGCCAGACGGGAGTCACAGAACTACAATACAGGACTGGAAAAGCAGTATAATAGGTCTCCTCCTCCTTCATTTACTTTGTAGGTTTATTAAATTACAGTTCCACCTCTTACATCTGACATGGACAAAGATGACATTAATCACTTTATTACATCATTATCAAATAAGTTAATCTAATAACAGCAGTCTGACCCTTGGAGTTCCTCCAACGTGTCTTCTCCATCACATGACTGCAGCAGGCAGTGTCGCAGCACAGCTGCTAGGTGGCGATACAGAGCAGCATCCTCCTGAAAAACACATGTCACTGCTTTTAAAGGGGCGCTCCAAGGGCTCGGCCCAAACAGACATCATCAGGCACCAGCAAGGGGGTCGCTACTAAGCACACTGCAGTTGAACGGCGGGTGAAGATGGGGTTTGCCGTGTGCTCCTTTCTACAAAAAATGTTTCCATTGTTGCTGGTACAAAAAGCCCAAAGTTCAATGATCACCTTGGTATCCTTTGCATCTCTGAGAAGGCTGGGGACATTGAATATGACTGGGGCATGTTGAAAGATTAATTTGCTCAACTCAGAGCTTTGGCCCTAAGATTAGACTGTGATGACAGAAACCATTTAGTATGTTGCCTGGAAAGGCCTCAGCATACCCCAGTAAGAGCTGGAGGATGTAGCCAGGGAGAAGGACGTGTGGGCTGCCTTTGCTTATCCTGCTGATGCCCTGACCTGATCCAAATATACGGTGGGAAATGTATTTCTTCAAGTCAGATCATTTGGTTTCACATCACACTTACACTCAGTGAGCAGACCACTTTATTTAATTTCACATAAGAAGTTCATGAGTTGTTACTGTCTGGCCATCCTAAAGGGAGGGTAACATATGGTCAGAACGACAATGTGAACTGAAGATAACTGAATTTATTGTATTGCACATTATACAATAATGTCAGGATTTATGCTCAAGTCTCAACCCTATCACCAGACAGAACATTAGGAGTGCCCTGATCGTAGTGGGCCAACCATGAACCACAATGACCCTGTTTCCTATCCAGCTATCCAGATTCCTATCCAGACTTGCAAACAGCTAGCCTTGTTTGCAAGTCATTTCCTCATTTCCTGTCACCTCTCTAGTGTGTCTCTATCACAAAGGCATAAACTGGGCCAAAACTGTGGTCATGGTATGGTTGGGGTTAGGAAAGGATTGTGGTTTTCAACATAAAAAAGCATAACTGTTGGATTATGATAGGAAGCAAATTACAGTCTCCAGTATGGACGTTGAACACACTACACAGCTATCCACTGACTCAAACCCCACACCCTTACTTACTGCTTTGATACATTAAGAATACCCCACTGTCTGCCTTGGCACTTAATGTTAGCACTAGCCACAGGATCCTGCGCTGCAAAGTGAACATGATTCCTGGTACTCGCCTATCTGCAGCTACAGTAGGATGGTTTTGGGGGGCGGCAGCTGTGGCTTTGGGGGCAGAGCGGTCGTCCATTAGATCAGTGGTTCTATCCCTGGGTTCGGATTGGACAAGATTCTGAACCCCAAATTGTTCCTGATGTAGCCATCAGTGTGTGATTGTGTATGAATGTGTAAAAGCAAGTACAGGCCATATTCATTGCAATGTCACTACGTTTGGAATTATCATGTGATTACAGCACATTTCAAATATTCTGATAGTTGAAGAAGAAAGTAGAAAAATAAAAAATGTGTTTAATCTGTTATGATGATTTGACGCGTGCTTTACTTTGGTTACTACTACTGGCTACTATTGCACTTCTGTGAGCACAGTGTTATCATAACCAATAGAAATGGTGACAAAACTACAAAATAACTCCCAAATTGTAAAGAAATGAATGGTAAATCTGTGAGTTGCGCAGCTGGTTTGTGTGTTTTCAAGGGGTCACCTCATCTGGCTCCTGCCTCTGGAAAGTGTGAGCAATGTTGAAGAGTGTCTTGAGGATTTCGATGACCTCCTGGGACGTCTCCTTGGAGATGGGCGGAGCTGTGCTGTCACTAAGCACCTCATATCCCTCACCCCACCTCACAGCCAGGCACTGCTGGAGGGCTTTGGTCAGCACCGACACTCCACGCTCCTGCCGGGGGTAAATAAGCCACTGATGACGTAAACCATGCATCTATAGGGACTGAGGAAAGGACCTAGCTCATACACACCACTGTTGTATATGTTGTGTGGCATTTTTCAGAAATTAAGACTATACTTGTGAAAACTCATTGTATGAGAAATAGATGTAACATGATTTTTTTGGTCTTGTGAAAGTAGTCTGTTATGTACAGAGGGCCGTACAGGCTATGGGTTATTCTAGTGTTTTATCCTGATTACAGAGTAACTGTGATGTGATAGATCATCTGGTATTCATTGGATATTTTAGGCCCTATCTTACTCTTATTGGAATAATAAAGTGCTTTTTATCTAATCTGGTAAGTGTAGGCTCATTTAAATGATCTTCTGACGAGCCAACAATATCATAGTCATGTTGCAGGGACCTTTCATTTGGTTGCAGTTGCAGTTTAGATTCTAATTATTATCTTTTGATGTCAAACACGAGCAAACTCGCTGTTGATTGCAATGTATCTCATGATCAGCAGAATGTTGGGGAAATCACATAATCAAGTTTTTTTAGGATCACAAAATGATGTTTCTGTTAGAAAACAACACAAAACAGAATTCCATCCCCTCTAGCCTGAAAGCATTTTACCTGCTGTAGCTGCAGCCTGAGCTCAGGCCTCAGGGCTGTGAGTAAGAAGAGCAGTCTCAGCTTGTAAAACTGGCTGCTGGACGACGCCCTGCTCCAGATCCCCTGCTTCAGACTCTCCCACAGACCTTGCAGAAGCCTTCCATGGAAAAAGGAATGAAAAGAAGAGTGAGGGCAGTGGTGGGTCAGCAGCTGGTGAGCATTAATTGAGAAGTTTATTGGTTAAATGTGGTTGTTCATATGTGATGTCTAAAAGCTGAACACGTAATATTCACCAAAACCATTTGAATGTAGCATTTTAATGTCTGTAATATTATTATGTTACAGAGTAAGGGCTTATAGCCAAAGAGTTTATTGAAACTGTCACCAAAAACTTATAACCAATAATTAACTGCTGCTCCTATAATCTGCTGCTGGTGACGAGTCATTTCACACTGAGCTTGAGGTTTCATCAGACTTTTTTCAGTATCAGTGCTCCAGGTATTTGACCAAATAAAACTAGATCCAAAAAGGAACCAGTTATCAGAAATCGACCCCTGTGGCACTCGCTGACATAGAGCTGCAAAAGCTACTAGGCTTTGTGTTATCTGACATCACAACTGCTTTTACAAACGTTACTAGGTCTACCCATTTGAAAAAGTCACCTTAGAGAGCTGGCCCTCTCCTGTGCTCTGGGGCTGTTGTAGATGACATTACACAAGACTTTAATGGCCTCCTTCCTACACACCTCCCCATCCTCCTCCTTCTCTTGCTCCTCACTGTCCTCTTCCCGGGTGTCCTTCTTCCCGCGGGCAAGCACCACATGACCTCCATCACCTGTCCACTTACAGTAATGCTGAACAGAGCCATTTGTGGTGGCGGCACCAGCTACCTCCGCAGCACAGCAAGCAAGCACAGAGCTAACTGATAACGGTGTAGCATCAGCATCTGCAGCCGCCTCGCAGCCACTCGCTGCTCTTCTGTGGGTGTGGCTGTGTGTTCTGGCTGACAGATCTTCCGTTTTTTCCTCCTTCTCATCCTCCTGCTGCTGCTGCTGCTGCTGTGGGCATGTCGGCAGTGAGCTGATGCCTCCCAGGTATGCCAAGGTGAAAAGGGCACTGTCAGTGACCATGGGTCCTAGGGCCAGTCGGTCACGGGACAAGATACGCAGCGTATGCAGGCAAACCCGTAACACTGCTGGTTGTAGCTGACCGCTGATGAAGCACAGCAGCACTGAGGCCAGGCGCTGGAGCAACATTTGTTGAGAGCAAAATGAAAGAATAAGAAGTGAAAGAATTGAGCGATATGCATTATGCACACAGTACATAGACAAGAGGAACACACACAGGAAAGACTCCTGTGTGTGACTCCTGCATACAATTTTATTTAACTTTTATTTTGCTGCATATATGCTCATCTGCTATATCTACTGCAAACATCTGGGGACTAGTAATAATCCGTAATGACATTTCTAATATACGTGCACACACACTTACAAATACACAATCATTACCTGTCTGAGAAGAAGATCAGGTTCATCATCATCTGGGTCAATGTCAGAATCCGAGTCGGGATCATAGTCTCTCACTTTGTTCTTCCTGAACTGATCACAGAAACAGAAAAGAAATTGATGTTCTACAGTGGTTTACGATGCATTTGATTCCATGTGAGATGGAATCAGTAAAATGTTATTTATTGATTGTCATAGTCCAAGAACACAGGCGTCTGGCAGTGGACTAACAGTGTAGCTTAAGCAGATCTCCACAGTGAAGGTTAACGGGGTTAATGTGCTGAGTCACAAAGTATCCGAGCAGCTTTACAGCTAGATATGATTACACAGTCACTTTTGAAACACACACTGCACACACTGGGAGTGACTAAGCACTTTTACAGATTACTTTAATACAGCTCAAACTCATAGTCAGCTCATCTCTCTCTCCTCTTGATTTATTTACCTCTTCCAGTTGTTGTTGCTGTGGTCCGTTTGTCCGTGAGCAGCGGCAGAAATGCAACGCATAAAAGCATTAGGGAAAGAAAAGGTTATAGATGGAGGAGGGCCATTAGAGTACAGCAGGGCTAGAAACAAGAGGGCAGAGAACCACATCGTCTTTCATTCCTGTCCAGGATGACGAGTTCACAGCTTCACTAGCCACAATCAAACTGCTTTTTACAGGATGGAGTCTAAATGTGCACTGCTCAGACACGAGTTGCTTAATGGCCTTAATATCCAAAAAATGTAGATTTATAATCAACTGGTATTAGCTGCTGCAGGGAAGGGATCTGTTAGCAGTAACTGTTCTTAACCACACCCAGCCTGGAAATGCTGTAGACTGGGTAAAGCTTTCATATCCTACACCCTGAGCAGTCGTCATTAACGGTGCCCTCTCTGTCTTTTTCGCCTTGCTTCCTTAGCTTGTTCCCTTTACCCTGTTTTTCACTTTGGCAATGGAACCAGTGAGGTCCAAACTAAACATCGAGCATGGGCCTACTAAATGGGTGGATGGGTGAAAAAGGGTGAATGTGTCCCTATTAAGAAAGAAGCTGTGCACATTTACGCACGAGGTACAGCAGCATCACGTCACTGATTATTTGAATCTCTCGACGCTCCGACAGGATCGGTCAGATGAGCTGACAGCAGCCTCTCTGATCATGAAAAAACACACAGAAATCTATTTACACATGATCCATCAGGAGACCGTCTTGTTAAGAGGAACGGGGCCCCTTCTTAGTTTGTGCCCTGCCTACAATCTCAGCCATCAGATTCCTGCAACAGGAGATAACATTACTGTTTTACTAATGGATTTGTTTTTCTGGAGCCAAAATGTGTTGGTGTATTATTAAAAAAACACATCTCTGTTTATTACTATCGTTAGTTTCACTTAAATTTTGTTTAATTTGCAGTCAATAGTCACAGTAATTGGCTAACTAACCATTAATCATCAGTTTATTTGAAGTATTTGTATTTAATTTTGCTATTTACACTTTGTGTGGTTATTTTCATTTATTTTTTTTATTTTTTTCATTTTTTAATTATGATTTGAATTACTGCCATGTGTTTACGATGCCATGGTTTTTTTGTTTTGTTTTTGTTTTGTTTTTTGGGAGGTTGTATTCACATGAGAAAAAAAACAATAAATATATGTTTTTTTTAAAAACACCTCTTAATTTGGGGTTAAAGTGCGTTGAGACTAACGTGTATAATATTACCGTTTTTTATTTAGTAATGCGTTATATTAAGCGTTATAGCGAAAAGCAATATCTTAATTGCATTACTTTTGTAACTCGTTTCTCCCAACACAGACAATGTCTTATTATTTTACAATAACCACAGAAAATCTTCATTGTAACTAAATTAATTTGGTCTAGGTTTTTTTTCATTGGAATGGGTTAACCTGTGCTTGGCTATCCGGACAGGAGTCATTTAACTTAATGCACAGAGGACCGGCCACCTTAAATCAGGCTGTTTTGTTTTCCCTTTCTGCTGCATTGACTTGTTGTGTTAGAATGGAAAATATGAGTGACACTGAGCTTGTAACTACTTTCAATTTGCTATTTTATTACTTTTAAAAACAACCTGTATAATATACACTGTACATATTTTAACGTGTGTGTGTGTGTGTGTGTGTGTGTGTGTGTGTGTGTGTGTGTGTGTGTGTGTGTGTGTGTGTGAGAAATACTGAGAGAGGGATTACCATCATGCCCTAAAGGTTCACTTGGTTGTACTGAACATTGCAACCACTTGGGGCTGCTAGCGAGGCTCCACAGGCTTTACTCTCTCACTGACTGACTGACAGACTGACCCTGAAGGGCCTATTGACTGATGGAAACTCAATATAGCACTCAAATGATGTGACTCCGGCTGTGACTATAAGGTCAGGTTTGATTATTCTGATACCATTCATTTTTATGATACAACTACATGACTACAAACAAAAATGTGTGATGTGCTGCAACAGTAAATTTCTAATTATTAATGATTTAAATACATATCTTAAAAAATCTGCTCAATCTCATTCCTGATCAATGTTTTTAATATAGTGAAAGCTTGACACAGACACACTGATATGGGAAGTAAAATGAACACTGGGTTCTATGTAGAGCTGGAGCAGGGGGATGCTGGGGTGACGGAGCTCAGAGGTAAGATTGGGCAGGAGTGAAGGTTGCAAGATAGGAAAAAATGGCAATAGAGAAATACAGAAAGAAGACAATAATGGATAATGATAAATGGAAACAGATGAAGGAAAGTAGGGAAGGGAAATACATAACAGTAAGTTTTCATGTACAGACCTTTTTTCTCTCCTGCACCTCAGTGTTGAAAAAGAAGCACTCAGCATACTGTGGAGAGACAGAAGAACACAGGGGGTTAGGAAGACAGAGGACAAACACAGTAGCACGATACAAAACAAAAGTGGGACACACTAAAATGCAGATTTAGTACGCAAACGGACGTTTTGAATTGAACAAATTTAACACAGGGCTTGGGGGCACTGGGGGTCCAAAGTCCATGAAATCAAAGTGCAGCTTTATACCAGAGAGTGAAGACAAGGGAGAACAGCGGCAAGACAAGGGCGGATTGGCAATGGGGAGTACAGGGAGGGGTCCCTGTGGGCCGCTAAAAGAAATGGTGCAATGAAACAAAAAAATCAAACACCAGAGAGAGAGAGAATTTCTTCACAAAGCCATCATTAGGTGTCCAGAAATCCTCCACCACACAAATGAGGGGAGACTTTCCAGGAAAATAACTACTGGCTGTGAATCCTTTGCTCAGTTTGTGTGCATACAGGATGTTCGGATGCATTTTACTGTTTAAGTGTTTGTTGTCTTGTGATGACTGATCTATTCAGTTATTTTGTTAAAGTGTCATTTTCTTTAAATAATTTAATAGTATGTAATTTAGCAATCAATGACCTTGGTGTTGTAGTTGTCCAGGAGGAGCTGGACAGTGTTCTGGTCTCCTTGGATGACGCTCTCAATGATTTTCTCCACGTCTGGCACCATGCCTGCAGCCCAACCAAAAACAAACTGTCTAGTTCTTAAAAATGACAGCCATCATCATCCAAGAGGAGCCGTTTTTTATTATACTACCTAGTTACGAAGGATCAGGGTTATAAATATTAAATGAACAAATCAAAGGTATCATAAATAGCTTGCATGGGCTATTTCAAAGTAACATGGCTACAAGTAATAAGCCAAATAACAGATGTCACCAGCTGACATAGCCTACACTGTTTCATAGAAAGGCAGCTGTGAAAAACTAAATGCTACTTGGATAAATAAAACGAAATAGATCCCATAGATGGGATACTGAAATCTACTTTATTTAAAGTAAAACAAATACAATTTAAATTACTTTGGATTAAAAAAAACCTTTCTAACAGAATTGAAAAGTTTGAAAAAATGTCAAATTCCATGAAAGAGAATGACATCAAATCCATTTGTTTTTAATCTGTTACTTAATCACCACTGATAGTTTTCAGTTGGCTCTTCCACAGGCACATGGGAAGCCACTGTTGGAAGTGACAGGTTATGAAATGACAGCATTGTCTGTAGTGATGTACAGCTTCAGCTCAGTGTTACGGACCACTCACCTGTCTGTCGTCGTCGTTCTAAAGAAGTGGAGACACACTTCGGGCAGCTTCTTCTTCTTCTCTCTGATAAAACAATGGCAGCGTAATCCTTTTCTCCTCCTGCTCCACACCCCCCCTCCTCCTTCCCTCTCTAAGCCCTGGATTTACTCTAGCCCCCTGCACTAATACCTGCACTCCTCACCTGGAGCAAGTGATGGAGAATGTCACCACATGCTTTCAACAGAAGGCGAGGAGCAGGTCTATCAGCTCCCATCTCTACTTGTAATGTAACGGGCTATCTGCTGTGACATTTTCAGAGTTGATCTTGCCACCCTCAGGCTAAAATGTCAACTTTATAAAAAAAATGTATAGGCTACCACAGTGGCTGCAGAATTTCCATAATATTGACTGCATATTCATGGTTGACAGAGAATGAATCCTGTGTCTGTGACCTCCTGGCTCTTCATCGAGCAGTATTGATGGACACACTATTTGGTTTAAACCCCTTATCAGGTAACACCAGGGTCAGAATCACCCAAAATCAAACAGGCTCCCTCTGGTTTTAAACACATTTTCAAATGTAAAAAATACTATTTATACTTTGACTTGGCTGTTTCCCTGATGCTTATTTACTGGAAGATGTGAGAGATACTGAGACATTATCAGTGTATTGTTTTGAAGCGTTATAGGGCCCATACATTGGCTCCACTGGTCCTCACAGTTAGCTGCTGGAATGCGCGTTTTTCATTTCGTGCACGCGCATATAAACCACAGAATCACTCATAGTCACCCGCTTATCCTGCGCTCAGGGCCGCGGGGTAAACCACAGAATGTATTTATGACCTCATGTTCAGGCCCGTCGCAGCTATATTTTCCGAGCTGCAGTTTCTACCGTTCCCCGCCGGCGTTTATCAAACGTAATACACATTTGTATTTCACTCTGTTGGTCAGAAAGTCACTGTCTGGCAAGCAACCCAGAGACTGACAGGCCGAAAGTCGCGCTGCCCAGCTGGGTTAGCAGGACAGACAGAGCAGACTCACTGCGGGCTAACTTCCATTAGGCTAGCTTCTCATTACTGTTACCGGCTGACATCCTCTGACAGGAGAGAACACACCTTTCCCTCACTGCTGTTCACGTAAGTCACTCTCATTGAGTTCTTTTCTCTTCTCGTGCGCAGAAGGATAGTATCCTCTTCATCCTCTCCATCCTCTCCTCAAAATTGTAAACATTGACACGAGACAGGGGCGGGGTCTATGGCAAGCCATTAGTGCCAAAAAACGTCACTCTTTTAGCATGTATTGCTAACAAAATGCCGTAAAAAACGGCGTTTTGTTGACTAAAACGCCGCGAAAAACGGCGTTTTATTTTGACACACCGTAAAAAGCGGCGTTTTATAAAATGGTAATGAGCTCCACCCTGTAGATTTTACAGCCACTAAATTTGAACGGTTATCACCCAATCAGTGCAGAAGAAGAACAGACCACACTAATTCAGCACTGATCTACTTTGCTGTGATCCTAGCCACCCAAAGGCAGGAAGTAACGACAGACAAGCATGAAAAACTCACACTAAAGTCCCAGACTGAGCAAGTAAATTGAGCTACTCTAGGTTATAGCTTATAACATCTACTGATTGATGATTTTAGATCAAATTTGACATAAATTATTAATTTGCATTTTATTTATTGTCACTGTCATATTAAAGTATCTCCTAAAATAAAACATACAAACATAAAGAATGTTAAATAATCACTATAAGTGAAACAACTATCTTTACATGGTCATCAGTGAGCAGTTTAAGCCTTGTCTTTTTTATGACCCCCTTCAGTTGGTGTAGTATTGATAGCGAGCCTACCCTTGTTTCTACAAAGCATTGTTTTACCATGTCATCTGAAGAAAAAGCTATCCTTCTAGACTCCTGCCATTATTTATTTGTGTATGTGTGTATGTATATATATATATGTGTGTGTGTGTATATATGTTGACCCAAAAAACTACACTATACAATTTGCTACAAAAACTTACCTTTCAGCCAAAGGCTATCTGCAGGCTATTAAGATACTTTTTTTTTTAAAACGCTGTATTGCTTTCCTCCAAAATGGACATATTTGAGAAAGGTTACCTGAACTCTTTGTGAAAGCATACCTTCTGATGATACCTAA
>JAPMOB010226557.1:0-23045 GCA_029875015.1 Lepomis gibbosus
TCCTTCAGTCCAGCCTTTTCCAGCCACTGGTAGGATTTCTTGATATCAGCCACTTCTTCTATTTGTCTGTGGTACATGCCTTGCAGCGGCTTGTTCCTCCATGACAGTTCTTCATCTTCCTTGCCCTCACCTTCAGGTTTCTGCTGCCTGAGGTATTCACTAAGCCCTTCATCTTTGGGGGCCATCTTTCTGATGTAGTCCTGGATCTTCGTCGTTTCATCCTGGACAGTGGTCTTCACACTCCAACCCTCCATGCATTGTGAGGAGCTTTCTTGTCTTGATGTCAGTAGCCTCCATTTCCTCCTTTGGCCAGTTTAGTATACCAGCGGGGTATCTGATGACTGGCAGGGCGTATGTGTTGATGGCTCGGATCTTGTTTTTCCCATTCATCTGACTTTTCAGGACCTGCCTCACTCTTTGTAGGTATTTGGCTGTGGCGGTCTTCCTTGCTGCCTCCTCATGGTTTCCGTTAGCCTGTGGCACCCCAAGGTATTTGTAGCTGTCCTGAACATCTGCTATAGGTAAGGTAAGTAGAGTAAGGGAAATGATCAACAGTGTGTAGGATTTTTAGATTTTTATATTAGAATACACATGTCTATAAGACTTTGTGGTGTTTTGTAATACTTTCATTCATACCCAATAACACCACTACTGTATGTAAAAATGTAAAAAATGTAAAATATATTGTATGTTCATTAGTTTAGTCCATGCCTGTTTGATTTGAACAAATTTGCCATTTATATAAAAGAAATCACCTCTGCCCCTGAAACTATCTTTATGAAATGTGGTATTTATTATTTTATGTGAGCCAAAAAATGTATTAATTTCTTTTCATAGAATTCCACATCAAATTCCTGTAGGTGAGGCCTACTCACATCAAAACCCCTGAACACATTATGAATTTGCAACTAAATTCAGACGACCCACACACATGCAAAATTCCAAGGTATTTCGCCCATTGGTGGCACTGCAGCAACATGATTCCTTTGACTGGCACACATATTATGCAAAGTGGAAACAAGTGTCAAGATGCCCAGGTAGGATTTCGCCATCAGCCACCCGCGATTGTCTAGCAACATTTGTAATTTGATGCTGATCAATAAAAAATGTCATTTTATATTATCTTTCACTTTCTTTATTCATAAACATCTACTTACTCATGAACTCTTTGTGAATTTGTTCATCCATTAATTCATCACTTTACATGCTTTCTGACTCGTGTGTATTTATTCATGTTGATGTTGTTGTTTTTTTTGCAATATACATGTTGAGTGCATTCGGTGTGGTTGACTTCAATCCTACATACATTTTAATGTAATGCGTTTGCTGAGCAGTTTAATTAATTTATCTGTTCGTTGGTTCCATAAGTTCCCGTCAACACGATTTAAATTTTTCAGCTGTGATCTGTGCAGGTGTCTGCCATGACTATCAATATCAGCTCAAAGAGAATAACACACCCACGAGGTTACACACACATAAACCCCCCAGTGTCAGCTTGTGATTGGATGGAGTCACAACATCACACATCACACTAATTTGATCAACTCAGTAGGGACAAATAAGAAGATAACTAAGAATATTTTTTGAAATTTTGTTTTTATTGTTCACAAAGGGATGAAGTATCATTTACCCAAAATGTGATTTTAAACTGCACACAAAGAGAAGCTGAGTCTGTGTGTTTGTTGTAAATGAATAGATTTGCAGAACAGCCCTTTAAAGGCTTCAGCTTTGGTGTGAACACGATCGCCTGTGGATGAGAGAGTCTTTGTGTCATGAGATATATCTTCTGATGCCTTTAGTGAACGAATCAATCCAACGAACAGACAATCAATTAAATGATCAATCAGTGCATCTACCTGCTTTTTCAATACTTTCAGGTTGATTAAATGAGTCATTCATGACCAGAGGTTATACAAACTGTTTGATGGCTAACAAAACTAAACCTTTGATGTTTACATTTTGTTCACATTTTTGAAATGTGTGTTTTCTATGGGAATCAATAAGCGTGTTTCCCATTAGCATGAGCAAGCTTTTCCTGTTTTCCTGCACTTCTCCCTCTGTGTGTTTCTATAGTAACCTTGGCTAAAATCCAAACAGCCGGTAGGGCCCTCTGAAGGGCACTACACAGGCAAGATGAAAGATTTCCACCAGGCGACTGCAGCTTCCAGGCAACAGATAAATGTGATTTTTAAAGAAGGACATGATTCCTCTGAGCCGAGGAGCGACAGTGAATATCAGGGGACAGTGGCCCATCCCACATTTTTACATTAACTAATAATAGCCTGGTTCCATATTAGCCATATTTACAAACTGAGTCAATTCTGATCAAATCTCAAAACAATGTGAAACTGGCTGGCAACAACACACAAAAATGTGGAAAAGCTTTTTGCTAACAGTGGTGCATTTAATGCCTTGCTGCAAAGCTCTGGTGCTAAGGAGGCCACATAGTACAAAGGAGTAACAGCACTGGATTGATATTTTGGCACAAGCTTGATCAACTTCATTTCATTCAGACTGAAGAAATATATAATTTCAATGCCATTTTCCTATCCGTGTCAAATTGTCATTGGGCAAGATACTGAACCTCAAATTTCTGCCGATGGCTTTTCCATGTATGTGTGCCTCTGTGTGTGTGAATGTTAGTTTCTTCTTGTAAATGGGTCAATGTGACATGTAGTGTAGAGAACTGGTCAGAAGGCTAACAAGACTCTATATACAGTATCTCACTTAAGAGAGTATAGCCGTCGCATTTTTGTAAATATTGGTTATATCTTTTCATGTGACAACACTGTAGAAAAACTGTACAGCTTGTATAAGTGTGTAAATTTTCTGTCCCCTCAAAATAACACATCACACAGCCATTAATGTCTAAACCGTTGGGAACAAAAGTGAGTACACCCCTAAGTGAAAATGTCCAAATTGGGCCCAAAGAGTCAATATTTTGTGTGGCCACCATTATTTTCCAGCACTTGCTTAACAAAGCTAGCTTGCTTCCTCCATTTTGGACTCCTCTGGCTGTCCTCAAAGATGAGCGCTGTCAAAGCAGCCTTCTATTGGTCAACGACGCAACAAGTTCTCTTGACACAGTTTTACTTGGCCCAAATAAACTCAGGCACTATCCACAGCGATCCCGCTGAAAGGAACTGAAGTTGCAGCAAAATGTCACCATTTTAAATACTGCTGTGCTCGGCCCAGTAGGAGCAAGAAATTCCGGTGAACTGAATAAGTTAAGTCAACTTTGAAGACCCGAGAGAATTCATGCATCGTTCAAGCAATTTTGTAATCAAAATGCAAAATCTCTTACCCCTAGCTTAGTGCCTGGGATGTCAAGACTCAAAATACTTCATTTTCAGGTGCAGCAATTGGAAAAAACTTAGAAACCTACGTTTTTTAAGAAGAATTTCCAAATTATCAAGCACTGTACTAATGTTGTTGTGCCCCTCAGATTTGCATTGATAATAAATCAGAGAAATAAAAAAGTGAGGGTGATGCAGGTAGGGTTATTATTCCCATGATCACGTCACTGTTTGTTCCGTTCCCAGACATTCAGTTTGGCTGTTAAAGCAGCGACCGGCGAAGGAGTATAAAGCTGTGAGCATCAGGGTTTCTGTTTGTTCCCTGCAAGATTCATAAGCGCCACATCCACATGAATCATTCACTAAGGAAATGATTGTCGTAAACATGAAGTGCCATCTCTGCCACCGTGTGCTGAAAAATTTATGGTTTTTAAGGCATAAATTATGACACGGCGCTTTCCCTCTGCTGGGAAAGTGAGACAGTGACCAAGGATCACAGTCACAGAACACACATGTTCACATTTAGCAGAATTAAAGGAGCAAAGAATAAGACATGCACAATTTAGAATATTACAATGGAGACATTCTTTATTACAAGGAAAGACTTTCCAGAAAACATCAGTTTCATACAACTTTGGCCTTATTTTCATAGTTTTATCCATAATTTCCCTCAGTAATAATGGCATTGTGCTCATCAAGTAAATTGTTAAAATCTGGGAACACAAAACAAGGCAAACAGTAAAATGATTACCAAAACTGTCATTATTACTGACATTTCAGATGCGTTGACATTCAGTTTTACCTCGAAAGTAGTCTAAAGCTCTGTGAGCTAATGAACTATCCGTTTTCAAACGGTGGATAAACTTTTAAATACTGTCTGATCTTCATCATCACTCTCTCGTGTTTCTCTGGTGTTCGTCAAGTTAGTAACATGCATTGGTTGGATAAGAATGCATACAGATGGAGAGGGAAAAGAGAGAAGAGAGGAACTCAGTGCACCATGGGAAGTCTCCCGGCAGTCTAGCTTCCACCTAATTAATATAATAAATGTGTATTTACTAAGATAACTCTCTGATACTAAAGTCTTTGGACACAGAAGGTGTTTTTTATTTTGTGTTTTAGGGTCCAAAGCCCTTTAAAATTGATTTATATATGGTCTTTATTAGTGATTGAAATTGTGATATTAACAAGAAATGAATCATGAATGGGTTCAAAAAATCTGAGAGACCTTGTCACAATGCCGCATTTAAAGTGATTTCCAGTCAACTACCTTAAACTAAAATCAACCAAACTGCTTTTGTTTAGGATGTTTTTAGTGTGTCCCCTTATTTGCAGCGTCCAGTAAAGTTGCCGCATGTGTCGCTGTTCAGTTTGTGAGGTTTGATTAAAGCCATTAAAGTCATTTTACTTTATCTTTGCATAAAGTGTAACATGTGACGATCATTGTGATACAGTGGAAACGTCTGTGTGGGTCAAATTAAACATTATAAGGGGATTAATCCATCCATCATCAACTGCTTATCCTGCGTATAGGGTCTCGGGGGGGGGGCTGGAGCCAATCCCCAGCTGACAAAAGCAGGTTACACCCTGACCCTTCATCACAGGGCCACACATAGACCTCACATCTACGGACAATTTAAGGTCACCAATCAACCTAGGGCGGTGGGAAGAAAGCCACGCAGACACGGGGACATAGACAGGCTGGGGCAACCAGGGTTTGAACCAGCGACCTTCTCGCTGTGAGGCCACAGCGCTATCCATGGGACCACCATGCCACCCTATTAAAGGATTAATATCACAACCAATTTTTTTCTTTTTCTTAACTTCTCATTTAGACTGCCATCCAATAGACATTTGCATATTTATTACATGGATAAAAAGTAATGAAGCGTACAGCTTCTCTATTTACTGAATTTTTATCAACAGCACAAATGACTGTACATTACGAATTAAATTACTGTAATGTGTATAATTCAAATACTGTATATAAAGTATTGCTTACTGTAGTTCAAAATATAATTAAGCTATATCAGTAATGTCAGTAGTGCAAATAGGCTCCTAATGCACAGCTTGGCATTTCAAAACTTGAAAATAAACTATCAATGATTTGAGCTGGTAGCAGAGTTTAAAAACAACCGTGTCCATAAAATACTCAGATTTTTTCCCACATGCTGTCATATATGAAAAGACCCAAAATGAACACAGTGAGAGGACTACTTGATTACTTGAAGCCAATCCTTTAAATTAGCATTTGTACAGGAATTATTCTGTCCCAAGCTTTCTGATCCATATAAGCGGCTGATCACTGTAACCATGATCACTATAAGTAGTTTCCACTGCACTGCCATTTGCCAAGATATTTTTGGCCACAAACAAACGAAGCATGAAAATTTGATACCTGAATATCTCTACTCTCTGATTATGTGGCAGGTTTATCGTCACAGGAGAAATAAAAAGGTTTTTTGAACTGTGAGGTGCAGGAAAGAATGTGTGAGTGGGGGGGCAGTCTTACGCAGTGACCTCATTTGGATCCTAGTGGCCTGAGGGTAGAAGCTCTTCCTGAGCCTCTGAGTGCTAGCTTGGTGTACCATCATCACAACTGCAGCAGGGTGAAAAGGCCAGTATCTGGGTGGTTGTGATCCTTCATGATTCTCCTATCCTTATTCTTGCAGTGCCTGGTGTAATAATCCTTTAGACTGGTTAGAGCGCCACCTATTGTATGTTCAGCTGATCTAACCACTCTTCGCAAGTCCTTGTGGTCCGGTTCAGTGTTGTGTCCGTACCAGGCAGATGTTCCCCATCGGGAAGCTCTCATCAGTATTTGAGGGGATACCCAGAATTTCCTCAAGCGTCTTAAGTGAAATTTGCCTTTCTGAGTCAGTATACTGCGCCCAGGTCAGCTTTAAGTGATGTGGACACCAATCCCCTTGCTGACGTAGAGGAGTAGGTTGTTGTCCTGACACCAGCGGGTCAAGTCCTCTACGTCCTTCTGGTTAACCTTTTTGACCAGGCCCACCACAACTGTGTGTCGTCAGCAAACTTTATGATGGTGTTGGAGTGGAAAGTGGCCACACAGTTGTGTGTGTAGAGCAGGGGGCTCAAAACACAGAATCAGAGGCACTCCGGTGTTCAGGATGAGGGTGGTTGAGGTGTGCCAGGTCTGTTCTTCAAGTCTCTTAGCATAGGAATGTGTTGAATCCCAGGTCCTTGAGATTTATGGTAAACCTGGAGGAAACTTTGCTGTTAAACACTGAACTGCGCCAGTCCAGGTGAGATGGGCTGGTGTGGAGGATGTGCACTATGGCATCTTCTGTTGATCGGTTGGGCTGGTAGGCAAACTCTAGTGCGTGCAGCGTGCTCGGTTGTGAGGAGCAGATGTAATGCAGCTCTGTGAAGCACTTCATCACATGGTAATTATTCTGGCAGCACAGCAGTGATTGTGGACTTCTTGAAGCACGTGGGTGCGACAGACTGAGGGCTGGTTCAATGTCAGTGTGCGCACCGGCGCTAGTTGTTCAGCACTTAGTTGGAGGAGTAATTCAAAATGAACCTTACTGTCCTCAGGTTTGTTTAGGATCTTTTCTTTTAAAATTAATTCATGCACGCACGCTGCTGTTGGGTAGTTTTTTTGGGGGGGGCTGTTAAGACAGATCCTCCAAACAGTCAATTCCTTTCTCTCACTCTGACACAAACGTTTGTTCCACTATCCCCTTGGGGGCATCTCATTGACAAAATGCATTTCCTAGCCCCTTACCTTAACCTTAACCTAATTGTAACCTGAACCCTAAAGCCAAGTCTTAACCTTCAAAAAGCAGTCTATATCCGCGGGGGTAGATTTTTAGACTCATCAGTTAGTGCGCATTCCTGCTGAAGTCCCACTGGGATATCAAAACATGAAACACACTCACATTTCAAAATGAATAACTGAAACCCCGGGCCCACAATGATAACGATGGTAATGAGAGAGGAAATGTGTGTATGTGTGTGTTCCTCTCTCCATCTTTTTCTAACTCTCACTGCCAGGTCCTGATTTTTTTCCTGGGGAGTGTGTGGTCCTATCTTTGTGAGCATGTTCCTGTCTTTTTGTGTGTGTTCCTCTGTCTCTCTCCCCCTCTCCCTCTGTACATTCGGCCCTCACCTCGAGGCGAGTCGATCCTCTTACAGTAATACCATTGCCTAATCTCAGAGGCGTATCAGAGGGAGCTCAGAGCGCTCAGCACTAATAGGTTCACACAAATGGGATCTAGTCAAAAACCTCCCAATCCTCCTGCCACTGTAAATATGGAGAGCATTATCTAAGTCCGCCTGGAGGCCTCCGATGTGGAACTGATGCAGATTTGACAGAGAGACTGCGAGATAGCAGCCAAAAAAAAAGGTGATTTAACATGCTGTTAGTAGTGTTACAGCAGTAATGTTATTGGTTGTAGGGATGAATCAAATAAAAATCCAACTTTTAAAACCCAGATGAGAGAGTGAGGTCATTCATACAGGGTTGCTTTAAAGATTGGAAACCATCAGATGCTAATGTGAACATTTCAAGATGTGTTTAAGGTTTATAATTAAGTGAAATTTCTTTCTCTTCTTTCTACCTCACAGAGGTAGAACGAGGTAGAAAGAAGACCAATATTTACTCAGTATAGTTTTGAATTACTTGAACTTTTCAGGAGTAAATATTCTACTTTTTACACCACTACACTTATTTGACAGACATAGTTGCAAAAAACACCAGTCTTGCATAATGTTGGCTTAAAGGCCCTGAAAACCCTATTTTTGAAACCAGCTTTTTACTTTCAGCAGTGGGTTGCTACATGACCACAACAGTGTTCAGACCACACATGAATGATAACGCTGCTCCGAAACAGCTGCATGTGTAAATAGTCTACATTGTGTAGCACAGCAGTAAGCAATGTTGTGTTCACAACTTGCTTCTGCTGCCCCCGAGTGTCCAAACAATGTGTTTTTGCAGGTTTAATAGAAAATACCTAAGAATTGTTTTTCTGAACTTTCTGAACTTCATTATCAGTGACTTTAAGGGCTAATAGTTTATTCAACAGATTATTGTGTGATGCAGCACGTTTAAGATAATATGATTTATCCATCTTCTGAATTAATTTGTGACTGCAATGAAAGATGGTCAAGTCGGTGTGTGTAGGCCTTCTAGCGTCGGCGAGGTTTCGTTTGTGTTAACTCCCATTCAGCAGGAGAACTGCGTGTGCTTTCATGATGGCTCTGTGTCAGTGGTATACAATTGTGGGGATGGCGCAATGGATAAGACCCATCCCTTGGGTGTGAGAGACCCAGGTTCGATCCCCCACTGTGTCCTTGCGCAAGACACTTAACCCCTAGTTGCTCCAGAAGTGTGTGACATAATTAGCAATTGTAAGGTGCTTTGGATAAAAGCGTCAGCTAAATGAATAAATGTCTCAGTGTTCACATAATGATACATATTAATGATAAGTGGAGAACAAAATCCAGGGCAAATGTATGACAGCCGATACAGACTTTTTACGCCTACAGGACATGAAGTTTAATTCTTCAAAGGCAGAAGATTTTGGGTCGGTGAAATTGATCTTACTTATTTATTCTACCAGGTCTACTGGGTCTGTCTTATACTCTTTAAAGCCATTTGTATCATAACTCATTTCATTATTTGCCATTTTATGTTGTTTTTTTCATTTATTGTTGTTTTTTACTAGCAGAATGTAAAATTTATCTCTATTTGAGAGGAATTCAGCATCAAAAAGGAAACCAAATATTGAACTTGCCGTGTGCTGGTAGCGATGTTTAAACTTTTACTGATGTATGGATGGATAAAGTAAGATGTTGCGTTTTTGTTTTGTAATTCAGGGGTGTACATGTTATTATTCTCCTGGAAAAAACTGTGGCTGCAAGTTTGAAAGCTTTATACTTTATAAAATGTATAACTCCCAGAGCAGAAACGATGCTGATTAAAGAATGTGCTGAAAGAAATACCTGCACGTTAGTGTGTATTGTATATACATAATAAGCATAAACTAAAAAATGCCAAAGCTTGTGCGGAATGAAGAAGCTCTACAAAGAAGGACATATAAAGAGGTTAGATAAAAAGTACATGTCAATTTAAAGCTTTCAATCAAAGATACATACGTTGAGAATCATGTCAATCAATTAAAAACGCAAAATGAGGTAAAAATAAATAAATAAGTAAACATCTGATTCTTCATTGATGTAGTGAGAACCAGAACAGAGCTGAGACAGACAGACACAGTCCTGCAGTGACACCCAGAGACTCCAAACAGTACTGCTTCATTAAAATACACAGTAGGCCTACTGTAGTTCACTATAATAGACAGACTAAGAGCTTTAACCAGTATATTAATACATTATCAATAACATACATTTAAAAAAATCTGAATTTTTGTGGCTTCTAAGCTCTTGATAACATTATAAAAGAAAAATCTAAACACATAAATATGTACATACTGTTCATTAATTACATTTTTTAAATCTTCCTCAAATTCAATATCTAAAAATTATTTCTACTTTTGATGGCTGTACAGAAAAACAATTATATCACATGTAGAGATCACAATTTTTGACAGCAACAAAATGAAAACATTGATTAGAAATGTATTAACGATTCATTGTTTCCTCCATATTTTATTTAGTTGCTTTGCAAGTGAGACTATGAAACTGAAACAGCAGCCATTGTTGCCATAAGCAGCAACTGAGGAGATGTGGTTAATGCCACATTTTTTCAGCTCTGAGCTGGGGCTGCTAGTGCAGTAAAATATCCATCTGACACTTGCTGTTACATCCTCAAAGTAGCTCAGAGGAGAGAACCTCTTTGCCTCGACTGGCTCGTTTTCTGCGGGAATCAGATCTGTATCCTTACATCAGAGCTTCTTTTCTCAATCAGACGGACGAGCCCTGTGAAGAACTTCTCAGCATTCCTCACTGCTGATGCGCCTTGACATCTTTCTCTCAGGTCTAGGTTCTCCGCTGGATTTTATTTTCTCATTATGACTAGAGGGAGGGTTGTGTTTTTCAATGGCAAGGAAACAAACACTGCAGACAGGACTTGAGAGCTTTCAGTTTTCTCCCAGTGCAGACATCACAGGCCACATCTCCAGCTCCGGCGTAGCGTAGCAGTGATCAGCTGGAGCAGCCTGGAGTCCTGTCTTATTCGGTTCCTCCACTAAATCTGCTAACATGGTGTTCTTCACCAGGGCAGGCCTCAAGGTCAGTCTGCTTTGAGGAAAGCTGTGGCTTTTCTTCTGATCCTCTTTTTCCCAGTAGCCTTTAAAACAGTTCATGCTGTAGTTGAGCCATTTTAGCTCTCAGACAAAGGGGCACAAATGCTTTATTAATAATAATGTACTTTTAAATGTATTTGAAATTACAAGATTCAGCTTTAATACAAAGTGCACGCACACTAACAGGTGAGCTACCAGTGTACCCACTGATCTATATACTGATCTGTGCAGGAGGCCTGAAGCAGGAAACTTGGACTGAATGGGAATAGCTGTAAATGAAAGCAGCGAGAAGGAGCACGTATTTGATGCGTTACAGGAAGAGGGGCCGTTCAAGCGAGGCCCTCTTAAGAACAACAAGTGAAGAGTCTTAGATATCAGACTAGATCAGTTTTAAAAACGGCAGTTTGGCCCCTAACCCTTTAGTACAATTAGGGTTTGTTTGGAGCAGCTGTGTGACATGATTAAACAAATCTGGTCAATACAATCCTTTCTTTAATTATGAACAGTGTCTTGACCTGTTCATGTAGAAACCCTGCCCCTAAAAAACATGCAGTGGTGGGGTTTTATTACCATGGCAGGGACAGGAAAGAGTTCTTAAAGCGGACCAGTTGTTCACTTTAAATGGCAAACCTAAGTAATACATAGCAGAGTGCATCTTGATGTTCATCACAAGCTGAGTGCATCATCGGTGGTAAGAGCAGTCAGATGATAAAACAGAATAATTCAGTGGATTTTGAAAATAACTTCATGAAGTCTTCCTGTGAAGTTCAGCCTAACAACCTGTCAGGAAAGGAGCAAACTAAAATACTGTATCTGTCTCCACTCCTGGTCCCTTTACTCTTTGGACTGGTTGGATTTGTTTTTCAAGTCATTTTTTCACCACCAGGTGTCCCACTTGGCTCAGTTTCCCATCCCTGTGACAGTTAGCGCTTTTTCCACAACTGAACTGAACTTGACTTAAGCAGGAAAACCCCAGGTATTACTAATAACATTAGTACGGCTCTGCTCTATTAAATTGTCCCAGTAAGCCACAGACAGTCAGCCAGCATGAACAATACTGGGACCTTAAACCTGAAGTCTATAAATGGAATGCAGCCAATTTATTATTTAGGCTACACGTGTGCTTTTCCCACTGTAACATGGCAAAAAATATATTGGGGTTGATTTATTGTTCTCATCTGTTTAAGCCAGTTAATTTGTTCAGTTCATTGCTTAGTCTTTTTGCAACCCGGTAGCACAATATCTGCCTTGTGTTCACTGCTTGTCGAATTCTAAATCTAATCAAATTGATCCCTAGGAAACATGTTTTTTGCAAGAAGTGAAGGAGATTGTAAAAGGTAGTTGTAGCTACACAGTGTCATGACTGTCATAAACATACATGTTTTGTGGAACCTGTTTAACCTGTGGGATAAAAGAAATGACACAACCATTTTAGACAGCAGTCAGAGCATTTGTATCATAGAAAGGAATCAATGAGGCCGTCATGGCACCTTTCAGGTCAGACTTCAAATGAGACTGTACTCCAAACACACTATCTACTATCACACATCTATTTACATTCAAGTTTCAAGTCCTGTATTGTCGTAGTAATGGCTGTGCTCCGCAAATGAGGAAGTTAGGTGACATTATATAGCCATAAAGTCCACAAATGGAGGAATTCAGGGTGGGTGTGTCAACAAATCACCTTTTTGACCATTGTGAGTCCACCATCCAGGAACTCAGTGCACTGCAGCTGCCAGTGTGAACACACTTGTGTACTCAAACTAGCAAGTGTAAACACGACAGAATGCAAATTTAGACAGCCTAAAATTAAATTACATTGAAAACATTAAAATGAATGATTACATAGTGAGAAATGTATAATCTGTTAAAAGAGAAAGCCAGGTTGGGAATTTTTTGCCATGACACCAGGTAATCCCCTACTTTTGTGACAAGTGCCATGGGATCTTTAATGACCACAGTGAGTCGAGACCTTGTTTTAATGTCTCAACCAAAGGACAGCGTCTCCAACAGCACAGTGTACCTTTTACTGCATTGTGAGGTGGTGATGGCGCAATGGATAAGACTATGCCTTTGGTGTGAGAGATCCGGGTTCAATCCCCCACTAAGACCCATCCACCATTGTGTCCCTGAGCAAGACACTTAACCCGTAATTGCTCCAGAGGTGTTAAGCAATTGCAAGTTGCTTTGGATGAAAGCGTCAGCTAAATGTAAACATTGGGATCTTATTATTAGGACCAGAGAGAAGACTGCCCACTACTGTCCCGCCAACACCTCTTCCAGCATCAATTTAGTTTTCACAGGTCATCTCCCATTGCAGTACTAGCCAAGCCCAAACCTGCTTAGCTTTTGTCATTCCACAGAAGTAGGCTACACGTTGGTATGGCTGCTGTGAGATGAAAATCTTCCTATCATCTAAATTATTATGGTAGCTAATGTTATGATTGCAGATAATGTAGCCAAGGGAAGCGTACATACTTGGAAAAGAAGAGGACCCAGGATGGAGCCTTGCGGCACCTCGAGCACTAATTCGAGTGGAAGTCTCCAAGTGTGACAATGAGTGTGACGATTACGCAGGTAGGATTCAAATCACTGGAGAACTTTGCCAGATAGACCCAATTTCTTAGCCTTTGCAACAGGATCCCATAATACACTGGGTCAAATACAGAGGTAAGTATTTAGACCAAGGTTTTTTATTGCCACGGTTGATCCTTATTTCATTAACAACTTTTAAAAGAATGGTTTCTGTCCTATGAGACATGAGAGTGCCAGACTGGAATTAATATTATATGTTATATTAATAATGAAGGGTGGACATTAGCCTATAGTTGCTGTAACACACCACCAGTAGGCGTGTCTATGGAGCGAACAACACTAACACTGACCAAACGAGCCACAGAAGAACCACTTAAAACAACCAAATAAATGGGATTCCTTCACATGCAAACCACACAGATAGCAAATCAAGAGGACCAAAAGCATTAAGCTAACACACAAAATCCCAGGCTGAGAGGCAGCAACTCTTCAAGCCTCAATATGAAGCAAAGAGTAGGAAATTTAGCCAGCAAATTGGGATTACTATAAAAAAAAATGCAGATCTTATCACAAACAAAAGGGCCAATTACGAGACTGGCACTAGGTTTAGGAATGAGAAGCAACCACACAAGTAGCCAAATCAGTGGGTGCCACTCCCACTAGGTACAAAATGGCTACCATCACGTGGTGAAAAAGAACACAAGTTACTGCATTTATTACATTCCATACAAAAACAGTAACACTAGTGACCCGCACAAGTGGAGTGCAACAGCCACTACGATGCTTTATTCCCTTTGACAGCTGTCTATGTTCATTTTTACAAATCTGTTGTGAAATATCCAGTTCTGTTGGACTGTTAAATCAGTTGTTCCTTTCATGATTTCTTTTTTTTTTGACAGGACTTATTGACTATTTTGAAATGTAGACATGGGTAATACAGACAGGCAGCAGGTACAGATTAGACACTTAAAAGTAAAACTTTGTGCATTCTGGAATAGATGTCTGTGTACCCTGGAATGGAATAGATATATTTGGCAGGAGGTGTCCGTGCCCAATCCGTACTGCCTGCCAGATCCGTTCTGCACATGCGCAAAAGTCAAAATCTGCCTACTCAAAATGATCCTACTTTGGCACACATCCCTGTGATGGTTAGGGTAAGTGGCTTTGGGAAGCCATTAACGCCTTTAAGCATAGCTGACTACCTAGCTAGCATTTCTGGTGCCCATGGACGCGGACGGGTACCTTTTTATTAAATAACGCTTTATCAGCCTTTGTGAAAGTTTCAGTATTTGATGGCCTGAGATGACAACAGATAACACTTGTGGTACATTTGTGGTAACCTTTGACAAACAGGACCCCTTTTGCGCATGTGCAGATAGAGATCAAGCGGGCAGCATGGATTTGGTACCTACAGGAGGCACGGATCAGGCACCAACAAGAACTCTGGAAGGGAATTTTTGCACATTCTGGAATGAAAAATGTTGCACTCTGGAATGGAATATTTGTGCATTCTGAATGTTGATCCAGCTGGGATGTGAAAAAATGTTTTTTGCAAAAAAATCTTTGTAAGCTCTATTAAAATACAAAAGAAACTTATTAACCTGACCAAATCAACCTAAAATTTGAATCAACACAATTACAAAATACACAATGGGAGGCATTAGTCACCACAATAAAATAAACACTTGATTCAGATTGCTAAATGTGCCCTTAGCTTTTATTAACAACCACATGATAAAATATCATATGACAGAGACCAAACGGTTGCTTGTACAATCAACAACAATCCTCATCTACTGTCTTCATTCATTCAGTAATAAAAAAGGCATTAACTGTTTACAGTAACACTAGCATGAAAGGGATACAGTAACAGTCAGAACAGGAATCTGTCAGTTTTGGCTTAGCACTATTTAGCAGATACGCTAAATAGGATTATAGGATTGAAAAAAACCAAACATTTTCTTTGGATTCATTGTAAACAACCAGAGACAGACAGACAATCCTAATGTTTTACGACTTGTGACTGAAGGAACACACAAGTTAAATTTTTCTTTCCTAAGACAAAATCAAGTGAACATAACCCACAACCTGCTTACGGTGTTTCTTTCCCGATTAGAAGTAAGGAGCACTTGAAATTTACATTCTGCAAATTGTCGAAAATGGACAAACTACAGCTCCTTACAGGTTCCCTACAGTGTGTGTCTACAGTATCTTAGGTAAAAAAGAATAAAAGGTGAGGTATAGAACAAATATTAGGGTTCAGGTTTGAAATAGGTATTTAAAAGATTTTAAGGATAAACAAAGTTTCCCTCAAATTAGTGACTACAATACTCTCTCTAGGGGCACTTGGAATATTTGATACAGTACAGGAAAAAATATCAATATATACAATTTAATTTTAAATTAAGACAATTTATAACATCTGACCCACCTTGCATAATATCCCACCATTATCTATAATAAAACCTTAAAAGAGGATACCTTGACATGTTTAGCTTTAGACTGTTGTTTTAAAGTGAAGAAAAACCTCTATTTGCATCTCAACTGACATAAATAAAACAAACAAATGATTTCATGTAGCTAAGAAACAACTTGACTGGGATAAAAGTGGTTTACATTTCAATAAAGCCCATATCAAGTGCTCCAAAGACACTGGGCTAAAACGGTGAACGTCATAAAGTATCCTATTAAACAATTTTTTGGCTCCGCATTCAGTGTTAAGCAAAATTACTAAAAATAAGACTTTTATTGTAAAAATCCTGAGTTAAACAACATTGTCAGTCACACAGTCGCTGCATGACTTCAAACTCCAGTAGTAACTTTTTTTCCCCATTTGCATTTGGAAGAGTTTGTGCATAGAGGAGGAAGTGGAGGCAGTGAGTTTAGGGTCATAAACTACAACACTACTGGTGCTAACTCAAGCCTCTTTCATTTTTAAAAATTCAGCAACGTTAGGAGCCCTTTTCTTTTATCATCTTCTAAGTCACTTGAAAATCCCAAAGAAGGAGGTCAGCTTAAAGTCTGACCAGGCTGTTATGTGAAGAGATTCCGATGTTGATAATGTCAGCAGCGACTCCACAGTCAATAAAGAAAGAGCTCCTTGCATTTTATATTTACAATCCCTCTGGGTATAGTTTTGCTCTCCTGCTCAGCCCCCGTCAGATGTTTTCGGCCTCTGCATAGGGCACCTCCCTGATGCTGTCTTCGAGTCGAGCACGGGCCGGCGCGCGGCGCCGAATGCTCTGCCCAGACGAGATGAGGTCGGCATAGCCACGGGAGTGAGAGAAGGCATAGCCGGAACGGCGGGACTGCCGGCCCCGCACGAAGGTTGGCTTCTTTTTCTTTTCCTCCCTTTCCAATTCCATCTCGTACTTCTTCCTGTTTCTCTGAACCTGAGGGATGGCAACATTAGAGAAACACTGTTGTTTTTTATCTTAAGGAAAAAGAGGAGGTATTTGTATACTTTAGCCATTTGCCTTTTTGACATAAGAAAAAAAAAATAACATAATAAATTAACATAAGAACTAGATCCATCTATGATCATTCAGTCGCAGGAGCAGATTGGTAGTTTGCAGAGCAGAGGTCTCTCACCTTGTCCCCTACAGAGGGCCAGATGGTTTGATGGAGGAACTGGACGCAGATGACAGGAAGAAGGCTGATGCCCACAGTCAGGATGATAGTTAACCAGAGGTAAGGCTGACGCAGAGCATTTGACGCTACACCTACGAACACAAAACATGCATGTTAAGAGAGTAGTGAAGAGGGCTTAACAGTCATGTTCCACAATCCCCACCTCCTCCTGTCTTTATGTCAAAGAGTCCCTAGGCAAGACCCTGAATTACAAATTGACCCGATGGTTGGCGGGATCCTGTGTGTGAGTTTGTGCATGAATGGAAAAAAAAAAAAATGATGGAAGGCAGAGTTGAGCTTCGTGGAACCAAGATAAATTATATATTTTGGATTTTAAAGAAATCCAGCATCAACTCTTATTTCAGAGTCTTCCTCATGGTAACAGCTGTTAAGGCTTGTGTGTACTCACAGGAAGCTTATGGTGTGCCGGATAGAATTTATCCATCCGGCACACCATAACCAGGTACTAAGGGGAAAAATTGTGAATTGTCAGGAAGGACTGTGTAACATTTACAACTAATTCTAGTTCTACACCTTTCCGTTCCTGCATGGCATAAATGCGTTTTACAATAACTGTGGCAAATTTATCACTTGAAATTATTAAGTATTTTTTATTATAGTCAATTAATAGTACTTTTATCCAAAGCGACTTACAATTGCTATATGTGTCATTTTTCGACAATGGTTCCTTGATTTCAGGCAGAGGTAGACATTTCTAGCAGACTGGATTTTGCCAGCTGAAATGACAACTATGGCTAGAAATTTTTTCTGCTTTAGCTAGCTAACTAATTAAGCTAACATTAGCATAGTTTTTAATACGACTATAAGACATCATATTCCTTGCAGATAAATAATGTAAGAGACTGATGCTAAAGCTACATTTCTCATGTCACATCAGGCACCTTTTTTCTTTTTACATAACACGGGCTTGACATTAGCACCAGCCCACCAGCCCACCCGCCTAATGCGGATAGAATTTATCATCGGTTACAGATACAAAGCCATGACTGGACTATTGCAGTTCAGCAGAGAGGTTTAGTGAATAGTGAATTGTCGAGGAAACTTGTGTTTTTGTTTGGCAGCCCTGAGGTTTTCAATAAAAAAGGAAACCTAAATTGCTAATTTACAGTGACAAAAAAAGTACACGTTACTGCAGCTCTTAAAGAAACTCCAACTCGGAGTGTTTCGGAGAAGAGACTATAAAGCCAGACAAGCCAGCTGACTGTATCACACTGTGGTGAATGGTTGGCAACTGACCGGTGAAGGTGAAAAATGAGGGGAAGATGACATGGATCCCAGCACTGTGGAGGTCAAACATGATGCCAAAGTAAATGGCTATGCTGCCCAAAACCGCAAAGCAGTTGACGAAAGTCCAGTATGAGGTTTCCAGAGAGATCTGCCAAACAAGAGGTGGAGCAGAAGTCAGCAGGTTGTTCATATAAAAACACAGTTCCAGTATAACTTGTATATTTCTTTCTTAGTAGAAATTTATTTTGCATTTAAACTGCCCTAAGTATTGGGAGCAGTACCAAGACCTTGGGTCAAGAGTAGATCTACTGGTTGGTGAATTAACCTAACATGTTAATTAATCTGATTCAAATCAGCATGTTAATGTTATCATACTAGCAGGTTCTCATGAAATAGTTTTTAACATGCACGACATAGCTGCTAGACCCCCCCNATTAAACACTAATCGTGTGCGGCTCACCTGTAGGTTAACTGTAAAAATGAGCGACGAGGAAAGGACGACAGCAAAGGACTGGTAGTCGGACGGGGCTTCACCATCCTGCCCCATGGTCTGCAGGAAGGCTCCATAGGGGATGAAGAAGATGGTGAGGGAGACAAAGATGCCATGGAACAAGCTGATGAAGAAGTTCCTGTAGTTGAACAACGCCCCTTGCTGGCCAGGCACGTAGAGCTTGGGGAATTTCAAGCTCAGTTTGTCGTTAACGTCCTGCAGCAGGGGGAGGGGGAGGAAGTGGAGGGCTCAGTTAACAGATCTGGATGAGTTTTCTCTTTTCTCTTATGAGAGGATGGGACTGATTTCCTGACATGTACTACAATGCATTTTGAGTTTCCATTTTTGTTTAATTGACAGAAATAATGGAACAAACAGAGGGTAGAAGTTCTGGATCGGATTTTTGGTACCGCTAGTAAAAGTGCTAGAGAATAACAAGACTATATCTCAGTAATAGTTACTTTATTTTTATCAAGTCCTAGCACATCAATCTGTGTCTTATATCCTATACATAAGCCTTAACATTAACCTGTGCAATTTCAACTGTACCAACTACTTTGCCATGAATTTGCAAAATTAAAAAAAACAAAAGAAACAACTGTTGATTGAGATTTCGCGATTTTTAAATAAATGCAAACCAATGAGGTACCTGCCTCTACGTCAAAGCCTATTTTTACCTGGTCAAGAAGGCCAACTAGTAGAACCGGTAAGCTGCTGTAACAGAGATTGTAGAGAGTGATGAACCAGTCTTCATAGGCAACCTGCAGACAGGAAAACAATGATTCAGTATCTGGTGGTGAGAGTAATCAGACATATAGGGATGAGATTATACGATGTCAGCATGACCAGGCAGATGTGGAAATGCGTCTCTGCCGCTGACCTGTGCGGAGTATCCACTGAAGAAGGAATACCAGAAATGGACCAGTGTGAAGGCGAAGTTCTTGAAGAAGAAGTAACGCAGGAACTTGCACATTCGGATGTAGGACCAGCGTCCGTGCACCAGCAGGAGGCGCTCTAGGTAACGGAACTGTGCAAAGGCGTAGTCGCTGGACATGACGGCCTGCATCCCCTCCTGACCACTGATACCAACACCGATGTCTGCAGCTAGAGGAACAGAGGACGGGGAGGAGATTAGAGTAGATTTGCGGTAATGTGTTACATGTGAACAAAAATATGTTGTTCAATGTGAGGAGAGCTCATATATGTCCTTACTCTTGATCATGTTGACGTCATTGGCTCCGTCTCCGATGGACAGAGTCACAGCTTTCTTGTACTTCTTCACCAAACTCACCACGTTGGCCTTCTGCTTGGGTGTCACACGACAGCAGATGACAGCCTCGCACTCACAGGCCATGTCCACAAAGTCAATCTGTAGAGACATTTCACCATGTTTGATGCAATGTAAACCATCATGGGCTGCACTGTCCGTGCAATAATCTCTCACTTATCTTAAACGCTTCAATCATTTTGTTGTACCTGTCTCATCTCCTTCTCCTTGTCGTCCATCGGCTGTCCATCCTGAGGGCTGCTGGGAGGAGGCCGCTTTCCCAGACGACGAAGTCGCAGACGACGACGCTTCTTCTTCTTTTCATACAGAATCTCATTCTGAGAAAAGAAAATGGAATAAATTCTCATTTCCTACCAGCTATTATGGTAGATAGTTGACACTTTTCCCGTTGCTGCATTCTAAATACTATAACTTTAGTATTTAGTTTTTATTTGTTATCTTTTTAATACAGTGGTAATCCTGAATGGAACTCACCAGCCATCCTCCAGTGATGATGAGGGCATTTTTGCCTTGCTCGGTAAAGAAAGGCTCAGCAGGTTTCTTTCTGCCTCGATGGACTGATACAGGCTCGTTTCTCCTGTTGCTCTGACGAATCCTCAGCTTCTCACTGGAAACACAGAAACAAAAGACGAACCTTTACAAAACGCAATATGACAGACTTAGATGCTTGCATACTGTTGAAACCAACATGATGATGTTTAAAGAGGTGGTATTATGTTCATTTTCAGGTTGAAAATCCTATTTAGGGGTTGTAAAGGAAAACAGGTTTACATGGTTTCATTTTCGAAAAAAAACAAAGCTTTTTCATACTGCACATTGCTACAGCTCCTTTTTTTAAACCTGTGTATTGAACGCTTCGTTTTAGCTATGGAGTGATGCATCTTGTCTCTAGATGATCTTTGTTGGGAGTTGCACATGCGCAGTTAAGGACTACTAGCCAATCAGAAGCAGAGAAGTGCGGGTCAGTGAGAAGCCTGTAAACAGCTTCAGTTAAACTGTGCATGTTGCCGACCAGCTTGGCAACATGGACAGGAGCAAGAGTTTCAGAGCGGTGAGTTATTAATCTGTAACAAAAGGATCTTTCATCCATAAAGTTTTAACCGAGCTCTGTCTCTACATCACAGTAACAACTTTACGTCCACTGACTGCCAGGAGGGTAGCTAGTGTTTGGAAGGGAGAGGAGAGGTGTGTGCTGCAGCTCACTGTTTTTCCACTGGTGTTTTTGAGAGCGGGTCGAACTAGCCGCTTGGCGAGCGTTATATGAGCCACATTTAGCTTTCATTATTGCATTCAGTATTGTATGCATTTAGGCTGGACTACAAACGAGCTGTTTTCAATAAGTTCAGAGCAGAGGTTTCTGTGGGAGATGGGAACTCCCTTTGGGCTTTTTCACTTTGCAATTCTATTACATGCACGACTTATTTAGTTGTATCAGAAATCACACACTTTAACAGCAATATTTTTCCTCATTTTGATGATGCTATGCAGGCATAAAATTTACATGATTGCAACACAAACGAACATAGAGAGTGAATGTGACACAGAACGGAGTAATTCTGAACAGGAGATGGACTCCAAACAGCCAAAGACAAAACGAGGGGCTGGTATGTAAAAGCGGGGCTCCTTCTGTTACACGGATGTGGTTTGGGTATGAAGTAAACCTGAAAACTGTACATCGCAAATTATGCCAAAGGCCGGTCCTCACAACAGTCTCAAACAAAACTAACCTCTTTGTGACTAACCCTTGTAAATTCTACAGTATATCACAACAACACTGAAGAAATTACACTTTGCTAAAATGTAAAGTAGTGAGTGTACAGCTTGTATAACAGTGTAAATTTACTGTCCCCTCAAAATAACACATCACACACCCATTAATGTCTAAACCACTGGCAACAAAAATGAGTACTGTATTGTTATCCGGATATGAAATGACTTATTGGAAAAGGAGATGCTGGTAATATCACACACCCCTACCATGAGCAGGAAATAACACACCTTGTTTGTCAGTATTGTATGTATGTTTAGTTCTTAGTTTTTCCCCTTGTGATAAAACCATTTAAGTGTTTATCTATGACAAATCTAACACAAGTAGAGACTTTTCCCGCACTCACAATTAACTGCTATTTCAGTTACACTACAATACCTAGTAGTAAACATACACACAACTGCACTCAGACTGCTGAATTATAGCGCTGTTGTAGGGCGTCACATTTAAATCAACTCACTTTACGTCTTCTCCATAGTGGATTTGCATGTCGTCTGTCAAAAGTGAACAAGAATATCCAATGTTCTCTGCCGTTTCTGAGAAAAAGACAAAGCACATTAAAGGTAAGTGGTGAAAACATGATCCAAGTCTTAATTATTAATTAGAGCTGTTAAACAGCAGCAGGACAATGTTCTGATCAGATGATGCTGCTGATCCCAACTAAATGTGACCTAAAGCCAAAACTCACTGCAGAAAGACATGATCAGTAACTTAAAATAGTATTTCCAATGTTCACTTCTTATAGTACATACCAAGTTTGGGAAGAAGCAGCTACTAAACTATTCTCAATTCTCATTTAATTTGAGATAGTTGGTCCAGTTTTATGTATTTTTAAGAGAGGCAGGTTCATCCAACATACACTTTAACCATTAGATACTGAGGCATGTTGCTGTATTGGTTCTTTTTCGTGCAGGTCAACTAACAGTATGACTCCTCTCTGTGGGGATGGTACCTTTCTTATCTCCAGTCAGGATCCAGATCTTGATGTCGGCCTTGGCCAGTGTGGCGATGGTCTCTGGAACACCTTCCTGCAGTTTGTCTTCAATGGCTGTTGCCCCAATCAGCTGTACAGAAGGATAACAGGTTGTTAGATATGGCTGACTGATCATTGATTTAACTTTCATGGAATTTCATTTAAAAAATGCCCAGCCTGTCAGTGAAACTGTTTTTCAGTTAGATTTTGCTGCTGCCAAAGGACACCATGGCACATTTTACTGGCTTTTCTGGTGTTTAGGATAAAAAGTTAAAAAGGCGAACATGGGGGGAAAAAAAGAGCTGCTGATAAAAAAAAAAAACCAAAATGAGCTTTTATCATGTTTTCCATGCTTCCCAGCTTACACACTGCCAGCTCTATTGTAAGCATTAGGAGCTTTCTTTAGAAAACCCTATAATTGTTTAGATGCTACATTTGTTGTTTCATAATTTCTACTGTTACGGATAATCAGATCTGAGTAGTGTGCTTCTACTCTGACCTGTTTTCTTAAAGGAACACTCCGACTTTTTGGGACTTTAGCCTATTCACCTTATCCCCCAGAGTTAGATAAGTCCATACATA
>JAPMOB010226558.1:0-17398 GCA_029875015.1 Lepomis gibbosus
GCCTGGATGTAATAGCGCTACTGGCTACTATAGTGCTGTTTTTTGTAATGGTGACAGTAAAATGCTTGAAACTATGCCTCTGGATACTGAGCAAGAAGAGGAAGCAGGACTAACCTGGTTTTACCTTTGCACCTTCAACTAAGTAACAGCGCTGTTTGTTATGGGAGATTGGAAACTCATTACTATTTAAATATTAGTGCAAAGTAAACCTGGTTATGGTTTAAAGGTGTGACATGGTGTAAGAAGAATAAGGGAATCTATGGGGTGATCAAAAAGACATTTAATAAACAGAAAATACAGATTATTATTAGACTCCATTATGGACTAGGCTTTGAGGGACAACGACGAGCATTAGTGGCCACCCTTCTTCGGTGGGAAGAAAGCGTACTCGACAGCCAGAGCAACAGTAAAGGCAGCAAAGCCCCACTTGAATCCTCTCAGCAGCACATCAGACAGAGTCACAGCACGGGCGAAGCCGCCTGAGTATCTCCAAGCCTCATTACTGCAGAAAGAGAAAGAGTGTCAGGGGAGAAAGATAAGGAGCAGGATCAGGAATGATAGTTACTAAAATATCGGCTATATGTCATGTAGGTATAAATACTGACCGTGCCCATGGATCCTTGAGGCCCCTGGCTGCCAGCCTCTGCTGTGTGAACTCCAGTGGTGTTCCCTCTGTTTTCCACTGCCGCCAGTCTGGCATGGACATCTTGTTGTGGCCGTGGTCACCTCCCATGCTGGAAATGGGTACAGACATATGCAAATTGGCAGCTAATTTTAAGTATCCCTATGCTTACACCTCATTTTCTACTTCCCATTATCTTTAATCTAAGTTACATCTGCAGTCATGATTGGAGTCACAGAAATAAGCAACAGTGTTTCTCAGAGAAAAGTGAAAATAATAGACACACAATAATACATGTCCATAATCCACAGAGGCTCTACCATCCAGGCCCAAGCATATTTACTCTGATGTACAGTTAAGAAAAGTTAATAAACCATTACACAAACTACATTTCCACAACTGAACCACTTCCAACCTACAAGCGATAACTGCTTACTCTTCAGTCTCCATCATGTGCTCTAGCAAGTGTACATGTAATTTGGAAAGTGAGTCAAAATGTTGTTTCTGAAGGCAAACAAACTAAGTTATGGTAATCAATGTGCAGAGTATCTCCTGTTGTACTCCTGTTTTTATTTTGACAAAAGCTGCAGCTTATTTCTGTCATGTAAATGTAGTCTTCTGTGCAAAGGTTTCATACATTAAACGTTTACATGAGATATGCATTAAACAATAATGTGTAATCCTCCTGTAAAGATTCAAAACTTCCAAATACATTTCAATGCTCACTGTATAAGCAGAAATAAAAGAAACTAGTCATGGTGGAGGTATTCAGTAACTGTATAGGGCTGGGAAATAAAAAAAATAATGATAACGATATTTTTTTCCTCAATAACAATAACAAATGTTCAATAAATGATTTTGATTTAAGTCGTTTGGATAACAAGCAAATCAGCACTTAATATTTTTATTAATATATTTATTTTGTTGAGGTAAAGGGACTGGAAATAGATTTTACTTATTACTCGTGCATATTTGTTGAAAAAAAGATTTGAGCAAAATTGTTTTGAATGTTCCTCCTCAGATTTGTTAAATAAGTGTTTGTTCTGACCATAAACAAAAGTTTAAGACATTTATCGTGATAATTATAGATATTCAATGATTTTATTTTATTTTATTTTTTTTAAATGTGATAACACTTTTGACCATATCACGCAGCCCTAACCTGTCCTTATAGAAGTCTATGTGCTGGCCTGTATGCATGCTGCAGTCTATTATGATATACCAGTCTCTCCACATTACAATGGACCTTGGTATTTCAGGATTCTCAGGACTTTTTTCTGACATGTGAGTAAAAGTAGGAAAATTTTAAGTATCTAATTAGTCTTTATCCTCCACTAGGTGCCACATACTGTAAAGGCAAAGGCTATTTTACTTAAATACTGCTTCACAAATTGGCCCTAAATCAAAGTTTCTACACCAAAGCTAAATCAATCACGTTCGTAACAAAGTACTCTACTACAAACCTAATTGCAAGCATTAATGTTATAACATACAGAGATCTAATGCGTTTTAAACTAGTCTAATCACAACATTTTGGGAAAAAAATACTATATTTTAACATCACATTAAGTGTACTGCTATATATGTTTTAATTGTTGTTGAAACCATACCTCCAAGCAACACAATGGGCACAATTATAGTGATGTTTTTACGGTGAGTTGTTAAATGTGTACTGATCTAAATAAATATACAAACGATCTGCTGAAGCTCCCCGGTTTAGGACGTTAACATTTGATTTGACACATGCTTTAAATAATCACTGACTGGCTATCTTAAGCCAGTCATTGCCACTGATTCTTGCTCCAACTTGCCAACCTAAAATAAACGACACCATCGTACATTATGAACCCAAACGTTGATAAACTGCACACCTCAGCTAGCATCACGTTAGCTAGCATCGTTCTCTCTCCAGATAAATAAAATGGCAGCTTTTGTTCTCAGACTCATTATCTCTACTTCCGTGTGAGTAAATGTTGTCACCTACTTTGAGAACTATCAGTTCAACAAAAGATTCGTCAGAAATGTAACATGTTATTTAAAAAAACACACTGTACCTGAGCGGCTTGTTGTGACCTCTGATGCTGGACTAAAGTTTGCGACAATCACCGTTGTTTTACGGCGAAACTACGGCACAGCATTCGGGACGAAATAGCTCCTTCTGCTTCGTTTACTTGGCAGACTACACGCATGTACGGCGTTTTGCTGCCCTCCACTGTTTGTATCTTTATGTATTACGAAGGTATTCCATCAGTTTCTCCATTTTGTTCCAGCTATCCAGATTACATAGAGTGCTTAGATTAGAAACAGTTTCTCCAGTAGCTCCCAGGTCCATGAACAATTTCCTCCCCTGTCGAGACTTTTTGCAATGAACTAGTCACGTTACACGCTTCACTGTTTCCTTGTCTCCACATTCACACATTTCTCATCAGGACCTATTTATTTTCTGTGTAATCTAGTCACCCATTCTGTAAATAAACTCTTTCCTCCTCCACCGCCTTCTTTGCCTCCCCACCGGAACACATAGAAACGCCACCTCTGCCTTGTGAACTCTATACAACACCAGTAAAATTTCCACAAGCAAATCAGGTCTCGACTTGGATTTAGTTTCTTTAATTGTAATTAGAGTTGCTGCATATGCTTATCTTCAATCCAACTTAATGCCCATAGAACTTCCATCATCTTTGCAGTGAAGAGGTTTTTTTTTATAACTTTTTCAGGTATGCTAATACCAAAATCCACTTTACCGCTCACAGGATGAGACAAAAAAACCAATGAGGAGGGGACGTTATACCATTTGTGCAGAACTAAATAATGCCCATACAAAACTTTCATGCATCTATACAACTATACATTTATTTTTCATTGTAATATTATTTTTTTGAACTGTGCAGAAAAATTATCCAGGAAAATAATCAGACAGTTGTTTGCTATTAATTACATACAATTATGTACATGATTTGTATACTGCATAACACCATCTTATAACCAGGCCACCACGGTGTCTTGTATCTTTGACAGTGCTTGAGGGATCTGATGCAGCTCGATGTCCTTGACCCTTGTTGGCCAAATGTGTGTGCTCAGAAATCAATGAATAAACACGCACTGACTGTCACAAAACTGAATTAGAGTTTGCTTTGTGGGTTGAGCAGGTCCTTTAGAGCATCCAAGTTCTCCCCCTCTGGAGCTTCGGGCCATGCGTTGTGGTCTGGAGACAAACACACAAGGTTTAATATAGTATAGTGTACAGTATATACTGTGGACTGTGGAAGTGTTAGCTAATTGTACATACGGGGTATCTCCCACATGGAGTGGTACAGACTCTGTCCTGCATCAACCCTCAGGGTGGCTCCAGAGATGAAGGAGGCAGCAGGAGAGAGCAGGAAACACACCGCAGATGAGATCTGAACATAGAAACATAAACAAAAACGGAGAGAAAAATCAGCCGTCTGTGACAACGCAAAAAAGCCACACATCCCCTGTATCTATTGCTCTCGATAACTAATTATTTTATAATTAAAAGGGCTTCCCTGCCCACCTCATGTCAGCCACTGCTCTTCCCATCACACTGTGTCACATAGCTTGCAGTGCATTTTATTTTAATTAGCGCTGCCAATTATGATTCATGACTTTGTTGTCTAAAATGAACACTATAAAGTCATTAACAGTTCAGTTTGACTTTCCATTATCATGCAGTTGAATGTGACGGATATTGATTAGAGGACCTGTGGGTGTCCCTACATGGTTACCTCTTCTGGTACTCCCAGCCTCTTTGCAGGGATAAATGGAACAGACATCTTGAAGAGGTTTGGTCCAAGCTCCTTGTAGTTCTCCATTGCAGTTTTGGAAAAGATTGTGCCCTGCAATGAGACAAATGCACACACCTTAAATGACTACATCATTAAAAGACCTCCAGCAATGATTCTGGGTTAACCCACGACGTGTACGTACAGGTGCAACAGCGTTGACTCTGACTCCTGAGACTGCCCACTCGATGGCCAGAGACTTTGTTAGGTTTTCCACGGCTGCCCTCGCTGCTCCTGTGTGGCTGTCAGGGAGAGGAGAGGAGTCAGAGAATGAAAAGCGCATGCGAGTCGTACATTTATGTGGAATATTTGGTGGGCGGTGCTGCTTACGCCATGCCTGGGAAGCCTTTCCACATGTCAGCAATGATGTTGACGATCACACCGCCGTGCTCTTTCATCCATGCAGCGTAGACTGTGTGGATAGAACAACACAGTTACACTGAGAGCTTTACCAAACACACACATGGACCAGGGTTAGCTGTCTGCATCTTACCCTGCTGGCAGCAGTGGAAGGTTCCAGTCAGGTTTGTGTCTATCACAGCCTTCCAGCCTTTAGAGGACATGTTTTCTGCTGGGCTGCTGAACTGACCGCCTCCATTGTTTACCAAAAAGTCTATCCTGCCGTACTTCTTCAGCACTGATGAAACAAGAGCCTTCACCTGCCGCACAGGGAATCAAAACAAGATGCAGCCATGAAAACACAATGGTGTGCCGACATCAAGCAGCAGCTGCAGAGACTGAAAGTGTGCGTGCGTGGGCCCACCTCATCCTCCTTTCTGATGTTACATGTTAGAGGAGTGACACTAGCAGGGTTGGATGGAGGGATGTTCTGCCTCATCTCCTGAGCTGCTGCCTCCAACCTCTCGGTCTTTCTACTGGAGATCACTACATTGCAACCTGCAGGCAAAACACTTAGCCATGAGCCAAAGAGAGTGGACTGCTCAATAAATACTTCTTATTTGGTTATGTGATGTAATTATTGAGAACGAAGTCACTGAAATTATAACGGACACTTATTGTTATGTCAGGCCAACATATGAAAATTATTCTTCTGCGTTTATTCGACCGTGACAAACTCAGTGGGTGAAATAAGTCTAAAGTTACAAAAAGCCAAAGGGGGACCACTTTGTCCAGGTTGCACTAAATTCTTTGACCCTGACATTCTGTGATCCTTTGCGCACTGTAAAGGTTTTAATCATACTTTTTCACTTGATTTTGGAAGTTAATATTGTGCTTCCAAGGTATTTAAATAGTGTTACAAATGTCAAGGTCTTTGCTGGTCTGACAGTCAGGTTTAAACAGCCTCTACTTCTGTATCAAAGTTCACCCGCCTGCTCTGTGGAAAAAACACGTCTCCAGTCTTTACCCGAAACACCGCCTTCACTCACCCAGCGCCAGCAGCTCTGCAGAGATAGCTTTGCCGATACCGGTCCCTCCACCTGTGACTATCGCCACTTTATGGTTGAACAAGCCCGGTCTGAAAACACTTGACGCCATACTTGTTTCTTCACCCTGCGGAAATAAAGCGCGGGACTTCGCCCCCTGCTGGACTCTTTGGTATCACACATGGCTGCAAGGAATTTATGTGTTTTCTACAAGGTAAAAAATTCTCAATACATCTAATCCATATTTGTTGATACAATACATATTGTTTATTGTATATTATGTATTATATATTGTTTCAAGAATGACTTTGAAATCTGTTAGTACAACTGAATGCCACAAAGCTAAAAAAAAAAGCAAACCCCCCCAATTTTATATTGTTTAATACCTCATAGCCTACATTGTCTCTATTATTCTATTCATCTTTCTGAAATGTTGTATTGTTTGTATGCATGTATGCTTATTGTACTACCACAAATATATGTGCTGCAGCCATATACTGTATGTATACGTGCATTTACTGTAGAACTGTCATGTGTACCATGATGTGCACAAGTACTTGGCAAAAAATGTGATTATATTTACACCTTTGCAAAAGATGAAAACAACTTTGTACTCCTAATGTGCATATATTTTCATAGACTGAACTGGGACTGTCTCCACATATTCACCTGTTTAGTTCTAGTCCATCAAAACTTCAGAAAACAAAATACACTCTGTATAATAGAGTTTATATGGCACTAAATAAGGACCCCTCAGTGTACTAGTAATATACCTTTTCCACAGTAGACATTCAGTAGCTATTGCAGGAAATACACCTGTGTAATATTATGGCTCACTGACATTTAGGTGTGCCTGTCATGTCAGCTAGGATGTGCAAAAGCAAACCGAAGGCACTAGATACAAGCAATGCAGCCATTATTATGACCCATTGAGCTAAGTTTGCTCTGCAGGAGCATTTATATAATGCTCATTTATAATTTCATTTAGCAAGCAGTTAAGTTGCCTTGTTGATGCATTTTCAGATATTTTCACCTTTAGCTCCAGCATCAGAATTATTTCATTTGCTGTGGATTCAAAACAGGTAAATGGCACTGTGGTAGAGCAACAGATTTCAAACTCAAAGGCTTTCATTTTACACAGATGATAAATACAGCGCTAAATCCATTATCAGGAGTCCATCCATCCAACGTCAACCGCTTATCCTGTGTACAGGGTCACGGGAGGCTGGAGCCAACCCCAGCTGTGATCGGGCAAAAGGCTGGGTACACAGTGGACAGGTCCCCACTCCATTGTAGGGCCAAATAGAAAACCAGTCACACTCACACCTAAGGACAATTTAAGGTCACCAATTAACCAGGCCTGCATGTCTTTGGATGGTGGTAGGAAGCCAGAGCATCCAAAGAGAACCCACGCATACATGGTGAGAGCTTGTAAACTCCACACACAAATGCCTGGAACAATCAAGGTTCCAGTCCATGACGACCTAACCACTGTCACCCCCATTATCAGGAATCAAAGACAAATGTGGGCTATTCATTAGCTAAAATAAGGAGTGCAGGTGTTTACTGCCAAGAAGAACCTCTTTCTTGTGTTGTGGCATCATTAGATACAAATGTACTAAGACAGTCGGACTGCTTTTGATGGTGCAACTATCTAACTTACGCAAACTTGGTGAGCCATCCTCTTGTAGTTACTATGGGCCACAAGTTTAGAATTTACTGCTACATAATAAAACAGATGCACAAAGACACAAAGATTTCCGCTCCAGACCGTTTTATTTTTGGATGTTGAGGCCATGTCCAGGTCGGTTAAATTATAGAAAACAAAGTCCCAAATCCACCAGTGATCGTCGCACTTGGTTTACTGGTCCTTCAACTCCTTCAGTCTCCTGATGGCGGACTTGACTGTGACAGCGGACGTTGTGCTGCAAAAAACAAAAATTACTTATAAGTTGGTGTATGCATTTTAAGGAAAACTCCCAACTTTCACAGCCAGAGGTTCCCCTCCCCACATTTCCATGACCCAACCCTAACCCACAGAACATCTGTTTATCAGGAACTAAAAACCTTTGCTGTTGCTCCACCTAGTCATGCTAATAGATCTGTCATTTGTGCAAGTTTTTAAATTTCCATTTGCATTAAAATGAATAAATCAACGCTCTGTATGAGTTTGATATGTAACACTTTGTCCTTGATAATGCGATTAGCTTCAACTTAATGATGTGCAAAGCTTAGATTAAGTCACTGAGTGTTTTTACTAAAAGAACCTGTAGAATACCTTCATAAACATACTTTGCACATGAATAAGTAAATCAGCAATTAGCTGTCTGCAATCACCGAAATGATTCATTTGATGGTACAGAAAAGTTATCCTGTGGTTTACTTCAACATTGCTCAATGGATTAATTTTCATTTTACGTGCTTTGCGGTAGATTGGTAAAGACCGTCATTTTTCATATTGTGGTCTGGCAAGGACGATGATCTACCCCGTTCCCTCCATTAAACACATCCAAATGAACCCTCCCAACCATGTAATTGAACGAATGCAGCGTTTCCTGGGCTGTCATCACAATCACAAAATGCAGCAGCTGTTTTGTAACAGTCGACCCCAAAATATCCACATAATTAGTTTTTAAATAATACGAGAAGAAATTTACCATACACTTGCTGGATCAGGCTTCATGTTTTCAAAACCTAGGCTAAATATCTGAGCAGGCTGATTCAATTCTGAGTACTGTAGTTTGTTTCAGACATATAGTAAACCTCTGCAGTCCGGCTGTGTCAGATTGATTTGTTGTAATGAACTGGGCTGTGATTGGGTAGACAAAAATTTCGCCTGTGTCACATTGCCTAATAAGCTCTACTAGCAGACCTATTAAGATACTTGTCTACTATAATGTCTAGAACTTTGCAACACTCCCAGCAGGTAGAACTACACCATACTGATGGCAAAAATTATTGTTGGTAGTGGAATTCTTGGGTGTAGAGACAGAAGACGATGCAGCCCTTAAACCAAAAAGTGACTATAATAGACAGACATGTCAACAGCAGCCATTTCTGTTTGGGTGCCTACATGTTTCCAGATAGAGCTGGATTGTAGACTTACAGCAACGCAAAAAGAAACCTACTTGTAAGTCCAGGCGCCTCCAGCCACTGTCTTCCTGCAGGACCCACAGTGCCAGATACCAACAGCCCGCCTCTTCATCTTGGTCTGTCAATAAGAATTTCGCACATTAATAGTTAGAAAGCAGTATTTTAACAATAAGTCCAGACACAACACAAACATTAAGCATGTGTACTCCAAACATAAAAATGTGCCCAGCGTTCCTTCAACATAAGAGGGACACTGCTTTCTTACTAAGATCACGAGTACAGTCTTTCGGTGAATCCTAGGGTCATCCTTACCTTGCCACAGAAAGAGCAGGTGTATTTTGCATGCTGGGAGATTTCAATTTTCTTCACCATTTTCCTCAGCGACGCGCCATAACGCGTGCCATATTTACCCACGATCCCCACCTTCTTGGTACGCTTGGCCTGTAGACAACAGAAACACACATCAAGATATACAACATGACAGAGGTAGCAGTACCCACTGACATACAGAGTTAATACTGCTCACACTAAACGTAACTTCCCCACAGTGCTGTTGCTACAGGAGTGAATGTGCCTTCTACAGTGCATTTCCAAATTCTCTACAGAACCACGTACACGGGGCCAGTGAGGTTCTAAGGTGACATTTTGACAGATCACTAGAAATATTCAACATGCTTTTTGCCATTAAGCTGCAGCAGCCTTGGAAGCAGGGTGAATGAGCTCCTGTCACCAGTGGTGTATCCAGCTAGCATACAAGCTAACGTTAGCCACCTAGCAATGCTAACTTAAACCAATTCAAATCCCCTGGACCTGGTTCAGAGACGACGAACACTATTTTGACACGAAGCATGCCACTTTGATTTACTTTTAAGAGCTGCGAGTGCTCCAAACTAGCACGGTACTCTGCATTTAACGACCTACAGCTAGCTAATATGACTAGACCGCCGGTACTTGGGATTTAGTGAGTACAGGAATGGTGGCAGCCATTTCTGTCTCTGTAATACATGAAAACATCGTTTTTGCTGTTGACAGTATCACAAACTAACACAAATAACGCTCAGCACTGATAAACAAGGAACCCACAACGCATCGGAATATGTGATTATATCATTTATATCACAGAAAACGTTAGATTGAAACGGATTAGGAAGGGGACACTCTGGGCTCACCATCGTTTCAGTGGAGACGTAGGTCCAAAGAGGGATTGCTTAGCGCGCAGGCGCGATTTACTTGGTCGTTCACGTTGCATTGTGGGACATTGAGTTTTCGCAGAACGCAGCCGCTACAACATAAGAAAATTACTATCATAAATTGTTTAAAACAGCAAGTAAATTTGCAATGTAGTAGTATCGCATATTTTTAACAAAACAAAAAAAAAATCAACGTACGCAAAAAATGACTGTAACTAAGGACGCTTCATGGATACGCGCATGCGTACTTATGAGGTGGACAACAACGTCCCTACTGCTGAGTTGAAATGTTTGTCCACTTAGCTTGTCATAATGCGGTCTTTGTTGCTTGTGAACATATAGTGCATTAAAAGTATTCGTTCTTAACAGCTAAGTTGCTTAATGTGCTATGAAGCTAACACGGAAACTAGTTCTCGCTAAGGCGAAGGCCTCCGATTTGGAAAGCGTGAAGAAATTGAACTGCTGGTAAGTGTTTACATTTTAGCAGACGTGTGATTTTGTTGGTTTTTAGTTTACATGCTGATGGTCGATGTTGACAGAACAGCTTGTTTTGCACATGTCGTATTTGTGGTAACGTTACGTTGCATTTCATTTGTTTTGCAGGGGATGCAGCCTGACGGATGTGAGTATACATCAGTTAACGTTACCTGATGTCATATTTGGTCTCACTGAATTCACTTTACATGCTCAAATGAATTTTACACCCTTTTTATTATCATTTAAATTGTATGCATGTGTCTATGCAGTACTTTAAATGTTCCCTTTTTCTGTTCTGTCCAGATTTCTATCTTCTCTCAAATGGCCAACATTGAGGTGCTGACACTTAGGTTGGTCTATTGAACTCTTTGCTGTCTCTCCCTCTGACACATTCATACACAGAGCCTTTAACATGATACAGTTACACTGACTCCCTATCATTTTAGATGATCACTGAATCCTGGCTGTGATGGTCTTCTTTTTCTCTCTCTGTAGTGTCAACAGCATCTCGTCTCTCTCTCCTCTGGCTGGCTGTCTGTCACTTTGTGAGCTCTACCTGAGGAGGAACAAGATCCCCTCTCTCTCTGAGCTCTCTCATCTGCGTCCATTGAACCGTCTCCGAGTGCTCTGGTTGGCTGAGAATCCTTGTTGTGGAACAGACTCCAGCCAGTATCGGCTCACTGTACTGCGTTGCCTGCCTCGCCTCCAGAAGCTCGACAACCAAGGTGAGTGTGCAGTGTTTTTGTGACTGTACTAGAAGTGATTTACACCCACAATTGGAATGGTCGTGCTGAACTGGAGCAAAACTCTGCACCTGTAATAAAGCTTGCGTGTATGTTTTTTTTCCATGTCTGTTTGCAGTAGTGACAGAGGATGAGATTGCGCTTTCTCTTGTGGAGGGTGAAGTGGTCACCACCCCTCCTGGCAGTGTCCAAAACCAGCTGTCCACTAATGGACTTCCAGATGGAGAGACAGAGAATGACCCGCTTAACTACAACATGGAGGAGACCAAGTAAGTGGATTCACACAATCATTTAGTAGAGCATGCAGTGACTGAAATCTGTCAAATTAATGTAGACACATTAAGAACAAAACATTTTCTCTTGATTTTTGTTATTAGCAAAATCAGGGAAGAGTTGGGGATGAAGCTCCTCTCCAGAGACAAGTTCCCCTCGCTTTCTTCCCCTTCGACCAGAGAAAACAAACCATCAATGAAAAAGGTACCCGCTTATCTCTGAACGCTCCCCTAAAACTGAATGTTGGAATATACTGAGCAATGTTTTTATGTAGATCTCTGCCAATAAATGATCAATTTTATTTTCAGACACACACTCTCGATGCAGTTCTGCTGCTGCTAAGGGATTTGGATGAAGAGGAGCTTCACGTTGTACATACAGCTGCCCAAAACAGACTCCAGACTTACACACTGCAATCAGAAACGCTTAACGATTCACTGCAGACGCAGAAAACTGCAGACATCCAACACTGAAATGTTTCATAGCATGCGCTCAGGGCCAAACATCTCTCCACCTTCCACGTTTTACCCAAAACTCCATTCTTGGGGATCTGAAACAGGATCCTGAAAAAAAACCTTTTTACCCATTAGCTTCTGATTGCAATATGCATGATGGAATTTCACTGACCGCTTTCCCTTTTGTCTCAGTTTTCCCATGTGGAGCAATACTGAAACATTTACACAGCTTTCTTATTTTTGTTTTACTAACAGCATGCCTACCTGCCTTGTAAGAACAAAAGAATGTCTGTTTTGCTAAATATGTATTTCTGTAATTAAAGAGATGCCATTGCAATACAATAACTTTTAAGTGTTGATTTTAATTACACAGATGTGAGCTGAAAACACGTATACACCTAAACACAAGACACAGTGCTACAATGGGGGGCATTTACAGTCAATGTCAAAACATTTCACCAATGATTAGACTGAAACCATCAATTTAAACTGTGCAGAGCCTGTGAGATGGGCTCATGTCTTATGCTGATCATGTATAACTGGGGCTTTATATCAGTGGCTGATTCAACCCAAGTATCTATATTCAGATAAAGTCAGTAAATGAGCTGCATTTTAAATATAAAGCCTTCTCCGCTCAGTCACCCTCCTCGTTCTCCAGGAAATCCGTCAATGTGCTGGCGTCCACAGCAACGGTTAAGCACTCCACTCCATCTGCACCCTTGAAAATCATGGGAACAAATGTAAGTGAGACACAGGAGTTATAAGGCACTGAATGAGAGCTGGGAATTTTAAAGTGAAACAGGAGTCCACCTTGCGTGTGCGTATCAATTTGTGGTCTCTGAACTCAGTCAGCTGAGTCCTCAGTGTGAGGTCAGAGTTCACCAAGAAAGCCTCTCGACAACGCTGGTAGAAGTCTTGGAACGACAAACCTGCACACAGTGATGGGAAAACATTACAGTCAAACAATACGGTCACATTTTAGGGATCCATTTGTACAACATTTTGGAGTATGTGTGCACCTGTGTATGAAGGATTATCTTTGTTTTCCAGCTGAAACTTCACCAGCAGTTTGAAAATTCCTCTGCAAAAAGAAAGCACAAGACCATGAAGAACTCACACAGTTCCATCGCTCTAACAGTTCATTATATCAAGGTGTGTGTGGGTGGTACCTTGCATTAGGTGTCAAGCTGCGTAGCACGTGCGTAAGGGAGGACAGAGCGAGAGCGCCAGTCTGCTGCACCAGGAGAGAGTTTTCATACGACGTCTCCTCTGCGTAGTGCTGGAAGGTCACACACTCCCACCACAGCCAGTTAAACTGGCTCTGCTGAAACTGGTCCCACACTGAGGCACACACAGGAAAGATTCAGCTACAAGGATACATTTAATTGTGATTAATACACCAGTACAACACTTACAAACACTCACCCAGCGGAGCGTTTATGTGGTCTAAAGAAGCCACCAAGTGCAGGTTGGGCAGGGATGCCAGCTGCCCAAGTGCACTCTGGGTCTTCTCTCCTCGCAGCATTGGTCCATCGATATTATGGATCAGCAGGTACACATGGAGATCTGGGCCTGCGAGGACATGCTTCAATTGTAAAACAAAGAATTCAAACACAAGCTTAAGACAGAGACAATTGACATATACACACTCACTGTCTTTAAGGGTCTGAGTGATGTACTGGATCTGGTCTGAGGGTGTCCGAAAACTCCCCTGGTGCTCTAGAACCTCACATGTCAGAGCATTTAAAATCTGCAATGAAAGCACAAAGAAAATCTACCTATCAATATTGCTCAAGCATTTCTCTTTAAAAGCACTTCCTGACCCAGCTCCATGCCCACTGGTTCCTATGAGACTCGAGCCATAAACTACATAAAGCCAAGCAATGTGGTAGCTGGAATCCAGTTTCTGGAAAATGTTAATCAAACAGGGGGAAATTATCCATTTGTTGATTATTTTCAGTAATAGATCAAGACATGCTGTCGTGAGTATTCGCTATATTTGGCATTGTTTGAAAATAAAACTACGGAGCCTCTGTTCATTGTAATAAAGGGAAAGTGCCACCCAATGCAACAGTGTGGCTCATGCTGTTGTTGTGATGTTAGCTATAGTAGCAGGGGGAGTTGTGAGTATCACTGTCTGGAGCTGCTGTGCTGCCTCTGGGACCGCCTCGTCCTCTCACTGTAGTGACCGTTTGCTAACCCACAACTTAGCTAAAGTTAGATACGTTACATGCTGATATAAGTAGTACCAATTAAGCATTTTTATTTTGAAGAGATTTATTTGTGAATACTGACTGATTTAAGAGTTATAGAAGGGAAGAATCCATTGACCACAAGGTGGATTTCTTGAGCCAAGTGAGACATACGGAAGTCCTCCAGCAGAGCTTTTTTGCTGCCCAAACCGTAGACCAGCACACTGAATCCCAACCTACACAAAAAAAACACAGAGACGCTTCAGTCTGGTACCAAATTTCAAATATGACACACACAAAAAAAAAAACATAGAATAAAGAACGTGAATAAAGAAACTCACTGTAATTGTAACATCCATTTACTAAAGTGCTTTCGGTGTTTGTTGTGGAGCTGCTGGATCTCCTTTGAGTAGCAGGATGGCTTTCCTTCTAAAAGCTGGACCAACGTCTCCTGCAAACACAAAATAAGGATGCGCTTCAATAACACCAGAAACTCAATGAACACATTTATAAAACTGGCTGTTATATACTAACCCTGTCAAGTTTGGGGGTGTGTAAACGCTCCAGGGTTCGGTCTGATGTCAACACTTTTGAACTGCCATGGGCTTCAAAATACTCCTCAACCATACTGGGCTGACTGAGGGGTTCAGAGGTGCTCTTGCTCTTCTTGGCGGGAGTCTTGTAGAGAGCTGCAGATAAACCTTTACTGGGCGTTCTGGGAGTCTTCGTGTTGTCCTTGTCTTCTTTCTTTACTTTCTGCTCCTCTGCCCCATCTTCATCCTCCTCCTCCCCAGAGTCAGAGGGCGAGAGCTCGCTATCACTGTCTGACCGCATGCTCGGAGCTGAAAGTATCCAACAGCTTTATCTATGGAAGCTACTGCAACAACAAGAAAATCTATTTTTCACTGTAACATGTTAAACTCACTCGTCATTCTCTTCCTGAGCCTGTGGGGCGTTGTGGAGACAAACTCAACCTTCTTCTTCTGTCATACAAAAAGCAGAGGTTACACTGAGAAAACAGATACTTAACCACAGCTTAAAGAAAAATGGCAATATCATCATAAAAGTTTGCTGAAGTGTGTATGAGGGGTCAAACAAACAAATTCTTTCTAGCCTCACCCTCTGTGGTGTCCTGCTTTCACCCTTGTGGTCTAGTTAAAGAGAGACCGAGAGAAAGAATAGGCTTAGTTTTATGTAAATGGGAAGAGGATAGGATGGACACATAGAAAAAGTGTTGAACTCACTGCGGCCTGTTCGGGTGGGAGTGGAGGGTTCAGTGTTGGGGGTCGTGCTGAAGGTCACGCTTTTCCCGGGAGTCCGAGCCAACTCGCTTGCTGTTTATAAAAACACAAAAACAAAGAGTGCGATATCCTAATAATCAACCACCTGATCAATGCATCTGATGATGTTCCACAATCAGAGAGCGTTTGTGTATGTGTGAGAGAACAGAGGCTCTCACCAGCCTGGGCCATGCTGTGTCCACGTTTAACTTTCTGAAAGGAGAAAATGGAGGATCCAGCCACTCTGGACATACCCTCCTCATCTTCTGTGAAACCACACACAAAAAAAATTTAACTGGAGGTGCGACCATGTACAATGATCATTTTTATATGATGAGCAGCACACGTTTCTTGGGACGACTGGGTGGTTAAGGATTAGGGTAGTTTCACTCTAAGGGTTTTCTGTATGTAGGTTAGAAATGAGACTGTAGTTTATATTAGCTTAATTAATACATAGTGTTTATTTGGACAATATAGTTAGTACTTCAAATACATGTCTATTTGCTTAGTGTTTGGGCCCCTATATACAAGCGTCAGATATCTTACTATGGTGTCTCTTTTCACAACTCTGCATTATTTCTTATGATTATACTAGTACTTTAATGTTTTGTGAATAAACTAAATTCAACTGAAACACAAAACAAATCAACAGCAACACAAACAGCAGCCTCCAAAATTATAAAGTTGAATCAACACCTCTATAAAACAGTTTCAATAAAAACATGAACATTATAACCTTCATGAATACATGATTTACTGCATGGTTGTATTAGACTGCATTAGATTTTAGCTAAATGTACCTAATAAACTGGCAACTGAGTGTACACTAGACGCAGCCTAGTTTTGCATCATTTAGCAGCAGGCTGAACAAAACACACAGACAGCTGCAAATAAACCCAGCTGGTAGATTGGTTTACTACCAGAAATGAGTTGTCAAAAAGAGAGAAATACCTCACTCACCTTCTGTGTTGTCTGTCCCTAGAGCTAAGACATAGTTCTGCTCATCAAGGAGTCCATTTTCATCCCCATCAGGTGCTGCATCCTCTTTGGCCCGTCGTCCAGCTGGGCTCTTAAACGTTACCATCTTCTGAACAGACCCGCTGTTGCTCTGCACACCTTTATAGTTACACACCGGCAGACAGGCAGTTAGTTAGCCACCTGCTCATAAAAAAACGTATCTAAGCAGAAGAAGTAAAGTTGCTCTGATGTCCATACCCTCCTGTTTGTCCACGATGTGCTCCAGAACATCTCCATCACCAATGAACTTCACCTCCAGCACACTCATGACTGAAGGGGGATACAACATACAGTATGACAGCAGCTAACTAGACTTAGCTTCTCCAGTTTGTATGCTTTACTGCTTCCTTTTAATTTAGTTTGGCTCTATCTGTCATGATAAGGTTTATTAATCTGAGTTACGTTAGCCGGCAGTGTGCTGTAACTTTCATTCTCCCTGTGTACAGTCAGCAGCGGCTATTGTCTAAAAGAGAAGTGGAGGAACAGAAACAAAATGTCTCTAAACTACCGTAACTTACCTGATGATGTTTAGTATCGCCCGAAGTAAATGTAAACAAAACCTTCATAAACTGAGAGCTACACAGCGCGGCGTGTCAACTTTCCGCGCCATCCTCCTGAAGTTTTTAAACCACGTGACAAATGAAAGGTCATATAGTGGCCAATCAGAACGTTAGCTTCGGGGAAAACCACATTTCCCAAGGTGCACTGTGGTTCAGTGCCACTCGCTTCAAGGCTTGGTGACAATGATAATGGAAATATTTTTATACTTTACGGTTAGAGATAAAATGTGGATATATTTGAAACCTTATCTTTAGCAAACCTTTCTTTAATGTGCATGAAACGTTATCTACAAATGGGAGACATAGAC
>JAPMOB010226558.1:17446-37287 GCA_029875015.1 Lepomis gibbosus
AGTAGTGACGGCACGTTAGTCCATAAAAGTAACATGAAGGATAATTTTTAACATTAGCATGAACAATGCCTTCTACTTCATCATACTCATGATCATTATACTCATCTCGCAGTTATCAGAACCTGTTGCTCTCCACTACACACTGTGAGCAAAGCTTCTTTCTCTTTTTCATTAAATAAATTTAGAGACAAAACCGGTTGTGTACACGCAGCTAACCAATGAATATTAATGTAACATACATGCGCAAAATGTTTTTAAGTCTGAAACCACATGCACATCTGCATCATCATTCATTTGTGTTTAATAAACCATATATAGAGAACTAGTTACATGTAGCATCATACTCATTTGATTGTTTGCAGCCTCCTGTGACCAGCGGCCCACATACTGGCAGCAACCTACTAGCATTTGTTGCTGCTATCTTGGTCTTAGCAAGATTCTTGTTTCAGTTCACATACTGACACATTTCAAAACACTGCAAGATGATATTAAATAAATGATGACACAATGCAGTCCTAAAGATTTCATTTATTTAATAATTTAATAGCCTACATTTTTTTCTACATTTATTCTTCCATGTTGCTTCAGATAAAACATGTATGAAAAATACTTGGTGTTATTTAATTAGTAGTTTTGGAATACTTCCACAATACAATACTACTTCACAGTCATCTACTGCTTTAACATAAACTACATGAGAAGTCCTTTTTCCAGTGTTCGTTTAGTTATTTTAACAAGGTCATGTACGAGTGAACAGGCGGACAGCTGTTCACCACCCGCGTGTCGGTGTCCACTTCCCCAGCAGACGTCCCTCAGAGTGCACATGGTACACAGGGTGCATCATCGCAGTTGCACACGACTGTAAAAACAAAAGGGCGACAGAGGGTCAAACAAGAGGAGACTGGCACAACCTGACACTAAGCGTCACTCCATAGTGAACAGTACTAACATGGTAGGGGATCAGTTTGAGCAGAGAGCCCAGAGGGTATTTGTTGTAGTCCAGCGGTCCTGAGATGGGCTCCACTCTGCCGTGTTCCTGGGTCATAGACAACAACCTGGAGGGAAGTATCTTTCATCAGAACTTAAGTTACACTTGAGTTTAATATTGAGACTGAAAACAAAAGTAAATAGCATTACTTGAGGTTCGGATGTCCTTCAATCATAGCATATCCTGTAGGAAGTTTTCCAGCTCCATCTAGACTGAGAGCAGTGAACAAAAACAGGGTTTAAAGTAAATGCAAAATCATATGTCAATTGAGCGAATTAAATTAATATAATTCATTATTGTGTCAGTTTGAAATGGTAAACAGGCAAAGTCCATTAAAACAGGGTAAACAATACTGATGAAGGTACCTGAGTCCACCCCATCCACAGTCAATCAGGAGCTGGTTCCTGTGAGGACAATGTCCGATGACTCTCGTCAAAACCTTCACAGCCACATCCTCCAGACTGCACGAGCCAATCACAGACTGCTGCATGTCTAAAAGACAGTAAGGAAATACATCAACATCATCATTTCCATACACTAATTTCATTAGGAAAACAGCATAAGCAAAGCGGCACTCTAATGCAACTACATCACACACCATAGAAGACATAGTTTCCGGGATGCACTTCGCTGAGCTGCGCCATGTCTTTGACCGGGTAACTACAGGAAGGGGTGGAGCCAATGCTGGACTTGCAGGTGATGCCAGCAGCCTTCAGTCTGCCCGAAAACAAACCCAGAAAGATGTACAGAGAGATTCTATCAAGACAGCATTTTATAATAAATCAATTTAATAGTTTATTTACTTGTCAAGGCTTTATAATGTGACAATACGGTGATATAAATCTGCACTGACATAGTATTACTTTAAAAAGTTAGTATGGCAAACGTGTTTGCCTCTTCACACATCCAGCAGTCATGAAGCAACATTAGTATTCATGAAATTGCGTTTGTGATCATGTTCAACATTCATTCTCCTTTTAGATCTAGTTTAGTCTTCACCAATACCCAGAGAAAAAAATATCTGGCTCTTTAGCAGCTAAATGGGTCACTGTGTTCATCAGCTAACGGTGTCTGTCTCCTGTTTGGTGCGTAGTGTGTGTTTATCAGAGCTTTTTCATTAAAACATGTTGCTTCTGGAAATGAGGCTGTTGAGACTGAACCAAAACAGTAAAGTTGCAGCTGGGAAACAAAAACACTGAGCCAAAAGATCCGAAAACGCGCCATAGACCCGAGGGAAACTGCAGTCAGCTGGTAGTTTGTTTCTGCGAGCAACGCCTTTTACATTATATGTAGTCACATACATCATATTTAAAAATAGTGATCAGAGCAGCTGAGAAAATGTATCTATTTAACTATTCTATGAGGCAGGTAGCATATGACATGATTGGCCTTTAGCTGCATTTGTCTTTTTTCACTTTCACATACTTTTCCATGAACTTCAGAGTCAAGTTGGTGGTTTCCTGGGCCACAGCCTGTATTTGCTCCACTCCTCTGCAGTTGTAGGTGTTCCCACAGTGAGCGTACACACCTATTAACTCCACGCCATCCGCCTCGACAATAGCCTGAGCCAATCTGAGTGCCTCAGGTTCTGAGTGCAGGATACCGGCTAGGTAAAGGGCAAACAGAAGATCAGCAGGCGCTTGACTTCCACAGATCAAACGTCAGTGATGTGCACTGCTCTCCTGCGTGTTTACCTCTCCCATTACCACAGTCAAGTTTCAGCCACACATGCCACAGCCGACCATCTCTCAGTGGTCTCTTTTTGAGCTCCTCCAGAGCATGAGGATGATCCAATAAAACTTGAAAGAGATCAAGCCTCTCTGACAGCGCTGCACAGCGCTCCACCTGTGAGCACACAACACACACAAACGTAAGTTAGTGCAATTGGTATTTGCAGTATGGTTGGGAGATACGACCTAACAAATATAAAAGCTATTCAGTGATAAGTGATTAGCTGATAGGGACAAAATGAACCTGATGGTGTAACATATAATCACTTCATTCAGTAATTTATTTGCTGGTAACAGATTTTTAGATTTTCTTGGCCTTAGTACAGTAAGTTAAACATTTTTAATGGTAGGTTATTTTGACTTGTCACAGCAGGAGAGGCAAAGGTGTAATCAATAACATTAATGATGCTGCATTCCATGCCATGCTATTAATCTTGCTGGTTCACTGGTACATTTACAAATAGAGCTGTCATTAATTAGTTCTGTGCTTTTACTGCTATAGAGAATAATGTCTGCTGTGAACTATTTCCCGTCCATAGCGCATTATATATTATATATATATATATACAGTATAGGCTACACATACACACACAGTTTCATCACAACCTGCAAGTTATTTTAATGATATGAAACTGTGAGCGGCTCCTTCATTACCTTTACTTTCTATGAACTTTCTATTTCTTTATTATAAAAATCTGGTGATTTTAGAATGCATATTGACTTAATTTAATTTTGTCACTTTTCCAGTGAGACTGCACTACATAATTAAAGTGTGCATATGTAGAGTGAGCCTTTTTAACGTGTGAGTTGAGAGAACCTTATCAAAGGGAAGAGAGTATGCATATAGGATGTCATCGAATCCGTGATCAGCATAGAAACAAGCCTCTGCCAGTGTGGAAACCACAATGCACCGCCGTGATCCTCCTGTCATGATGTCAGCACACTCACTAGATGTGAACATGAATACACAGACCATATCAGGACCCTTATATTGATTGATATATTGACATTAACCTGCATGAGTTAGTGTGGGTGTGTGTAATCATACAGGGTTTTGTGGGTCTTCATGTGTGGCCGAAGCTGGACCCCCAACTTCTGACAGCGTTCAATCATCCTCTGGGCATTTATCTTCACTTTGTCCAAATCCACCACCAAAGCTGGGGTACACAGGGTAGAGATGGCCTCTCCCTCCATACTGGCAGCACTAGAACACACACAACAGATACTTCTCATGCAATTAAATTATTGTGCATGACTGGCTTCAGCTCCAACTGTGACACCATTCTTATAATAACTAACGGTACTTGGATATAGGTGCATGATGTACTATAGGCCTAATTTATATATTATAAGACACCATTAATGACTTTCAACCCTCCAGTTCTGTGCAGGTACACAATGCGTGGAGTTGTGCAATGTAGACCTTTGAACTATACACCAGTATGTTCGTTTTTTAAATAACCATACTTTTCCAGTGAATACATATCAACTTTAAATCACAGGCTAAATAAAGTAATTAATTAATCAATCTAAAATACCAAACTACCCCACCGTTTGAAATGACTTATTCAAACAATCGTGTTCACAAATACCCAAGGTTTTAAATGATGTGTTGATGTTTTTAGCAATAACGTTACCCTTTATTCAAATTCTTCACCTTCAAATTCTTCACCACATCTCAGCGAACATTAATAGTAGTTTGTGCATGATGCCAGTAGGCCATTTATCATTATACAGGACGTACCGTTTAGCAGCTGATTGTGATTTCTCCCCGACATGCGGGATTTTGTGGTCACGTTTCTCTTACGGTGTCCTTGAGTGTTCAAACCTCTTCACCGGAAACGGTCATTCACTGTTGTAAAGCAGTGACTGGATGAAGTATTCAGATATTTTATATTGCCTCTTATTTAATAAGAGGGAGTAGCAATACAACAATAATACACGCCTGTTTAAGGAACAGAGATTGACCTAAATAAATAAATAAATGCAAAAAATGACATAAAAGAAGATCATTCTGCTTTCTGTAAATGATTCTTCTGTTATGTATCCATGAACCTTATAACGTTCAAATATTTTCGCAACATTCTCACTAATATTCGTGCATTTACGTAAAACTTAAATATTAGCAATATAGCCTACTTAACTTTTTGTACTTAACACTCCGAATCTGCAAATTAAGTAACTAGTAACTACGGCTGTCAAAAAATGAATATTTAATGGAGTGAAAATACAATATTTGCCTCCAAAATGTAATGTCATAATGAATTAGTTTAAATCAAAACAGTTGAATTTGCTCCTTTGTATTTCTCTGTACAGCAGAGGGAGCCAGATTCATGAACACCCGTTTGTACAACTGACATGGAGCAAAGACAGATTTTCTCTCATAGGATCAAAACAACATTGCAGAAGGGGTGAATGAATAATGTATGTTGGTGCAGCTACCTACGTTTTCTATACTTCTTGTCTTTACAAAAATGTTACAGTGATTTAATGACACATTGCACATGGATCAAAAACATTAAAACACATTTATATATCTTGCAAACACAAAAGACAGTGTTGGGGTCACCACATTAGGCTTTATTTGGACTCCATGTTTACAGATTTTGTTTTTTGATGTCTGACAATGTATATGTAATTAACTGTGTGTGTGTGTGAGAGACTTGTGTGGTTGAGTGTGGGGCATTTCTGTGTGATTCTTTTGCTCGGGAAAAGATATGTCTACTTGTATTTATACCCTGAACTTACTACAGTAATTACAGCATAACATGATGTAAAAAAGTTCTCCCAAACCACTCAGATGGCTTTGTCCTTTATTTCTACTTTAGCACCTTTAATGTAAATACTGACTTTGTGAAGACAGAGAGAATAGAGAGAGAGAGACTGAAAATCAATAGAAAATAAAAACAAAGTAAACCTACATTTTTTTTCGTAAACATTCAGTAATCATACACCTCTCCTCTTGGACACTTATGGGTGTCTATAGTTTGAATGAGAACAAATAGATTAACCAAGTTACAAATGATATTGCATGCCTGTGTATTTGTGTGTATGTGTTTGTGTCAGCTGGTCCTACATGGACTACTTTGACTTTTGTAAAGGAATCTTCAGCCTTAACAACCAGACATGTAGCCGTCTCAGTGCCTTACATCCAGTAATGATAATGACTACAGAGGTTTGATGATGCCTCTGTGTGTGTGTTTATGTGTACGCTGAAGGCTCTTCTTTCATTCTGTGGATTCTAATTCTATGGTGTACAGCGTTAAAGTTCCTCACTAGCATATCCAGCGGACAAAACGCTCAAAGAATGAGGGTGTGTTCAGCATGGCGTAGTCATCTCCTCTAAAGATGGCAGCCGTGTCCCCTAGCGACACCTTCTGCAGCACCTCCTCATCTGTGTCTTTTCCCAGGGCAATCACTGTGGGAACACCTTCCGCTCGCCTCATGGCAGACACGCCCTCTTCCAGCTGCTCGCTGGCTGTGATGCCATCGGTGATGAATACAAAGCTCAGCTCAGCGTTGGCACGGGCCTTTTTATCCTGCTACAAACACAACATGCAATGTTACACTTTTTTGCTCTCTTACCAACATTATTTAGATCAGAAGATTGATACCTCACTCATATCTGTGTATGAAATGGAGATTGAGCCAGAAGGCAATTAGCTCAGCTTAGCATTAAGGCAGGAGGCAGGATAAAAAAACACCTAAAATATTAAAATCAAAAATTGACACTGTTATTTCTGTTTGTGTACAGACAAAACAAATGAGTTCATTAGAGGTGTATTTCTGAGAACCAGGCTAGTTGTTTTCCCTGCTTCCAATCTTTATGCTATACAAAGCTCCTGTCTCACGCTCCATACTTTAAGAAATAGTTCCACATTGTGGGATATACGCTTATTTTCTTTCTTGTCAAGAATTATGTACTGTAGATGAGAAGATTGATACAACCGGGCTAGCTTGACAAACAGCTAGCTTGACTCTGTCCAAAGGTAAAAATTCCACCAACTCATTAATTAACACGTTATATATCTCATTAGTTTAATTTGTTTGAAAACAAAGTGTATAATGTATGCTGGCCTAAATCTTGGTTGGTAGCTCTGAAGTCACTGCATCTGGTCCCACACATAACCCCCCTTTAAGAACCAGAACACATTGATTTTACACTTCAGTTTTTATACAAATTAAACACAAGAAACATGTCAGTGAGCTTTAGAGTTGCTAGTAAATAGATTTTGGCACTTTTGGACAGAGCCAGGCTAGCTGTTTCCTCTTGTTTCCAGTCTTGATGCAAAGTGAAGCTTATTTTTCTGCTGGCTGTAGCTTAATTTTTTACAGTACAGACATTTGATCGATCTTCTCAAAAATTAAATTTCCAAAAACGTTGAATTATTCCTATACATGTTTCTGGCAGGTTACCTGCCTACAAATCCAAAACAGGTGTATGTGTTTGTTACCTTTGGAATCACCAGATTGTTGACAGCATAGATGATGGCGCCGCCCAGAGCAGAAGAGGAATCCAGATAGGTCATAGCTGCAAGCGAATTCGAGATTCGTGTGAGATTGTATGTGAGAGCGAATTCCACCTTCTGCTCTGTAGAGCTGCCATACTGCAGCAGCGCCAAGCGGGCATTCTTCTGGTCTGAATCGTTGTTCGCCAGGGTGAGGCGGCGAGCCACATTCTCAATGAACTCTTTGGCCCTGCGGTGGTTCTCCAGTCCCATCCTCTCAGAACCATCCAACAGGAACACCACATCCACTGGTCGCTGAACACAGTTTGCCACAGCAGGCTCTGGAACAGACACACATACATAAAGTTGGTTAAACATGTTGTTCGGCAAGTTACAGCTGGAACACAGATGCTCAGAGGTCAAACACAGCAAAAGATATACAGTAACACTGTGTGCTTCAATACATGCTAGTTGCAATCCAATACATCTGTCTGTCTTTAGTTTGCACTAGAGTTTTATTATCTTGATACATTATAAAAACATGAATACATTTTACACAAAACAACATAGTTCACATCAGCAAGTTGCAGTCAAATTCTAACATTTGGTTTAAAACTGCTCTGTAGTCCTTTTCCTCTAGTCACCCTACTTAACAAGCCAAGCCACATGCAAAAACATGCACCAATCAAGGGCGATACATACACTAGTTCTTTCAAGTCAATTGACCAAACATCCACATATACCAACGGCTGACTCATATTCAGTATACTATGACATGTATAAAACCAGATATTTTCCACATGTAATGGTCTTTTCACCAACATGAGTCATTCACAGAGTACAAGAAAAAAAAGAACCGGCCGTAACCATGGATTTGTGCAAAACAGCAAAAGAAATGTCATCAGAGTGATTTAGCTTGTGATTCACAGTGGAAATGAGGCCTCATCAAAGAGTCACTGTACACCAAGCAGGAGAAACATGAATGGCTCTACAGACCAATCTGCCTCCAACAAATGGATGACATTTGCTTTCCATGTGAATGGAAAACATCCCTCCACTAACGTGGAAATGATATGTATCATAATGTCTAACAGACATACTTTTCTGAGAAATAGCTCCATGTACATTAATTCAGAAATATTCAACAGAGAGAGACCATCCTGAATCCACATTTTGAATTTTGACCCATCACATATTGTAACTATACATAAGGCTGCACTGAATTGTTAGCAGAGGACCAGCTTTATATCATGCGATTCTTTTGCATCAGCCCAGGTGTATATTGCACCAGTAGAGTAAAAAAATGCCCACAGTTTTAATAAAATCTGTCTATGTCCAGCAGTAAGCTTATTAGTTATTGGCGTCCATAATGGCGAGGTAGCATGGTTAACATATTAGCATTAGCAGAGTCCTAAGGCCTTCTCTGGGTCTCCTAGAATGTCTCCATAGACATATTTGAAGGAGTCGATGAACAGCTGGGTCCACTGCTGCCTGTCTGGTCCCTGGGCGAGTTTGGCTCTCTGGGCTGTGTACGCCATGGTTGCAACGCCAACCCCATACTGCTGCTCACTCAGGCCGTTCAGCAGGCTGGCCACACCCTCCAAAGAGGTGGGGACCAATGAGTGGCTGCCTTCCTCAGCCAGTGGTTTCCAGGGGGGAGGGGCTTGCCCCGCAGTGACGCCCCCTCCTGAAACAAGTGGGCGGAATAACAATGTGGGCAGGGCCCCCAGAAACGACGCATCAACAGAGCCAACAAAGATGCCGGAGATACACAAAGTTGCACTAAATTGCAACTTGGTCTTGTGTGTTGTCTTTACAGGCACATTAAATAATTGCACCATAGCTAAGTAGGTAAAATGATACAACTGTAAAAAAGAACGTTTTACCTCACTTTAAGCCACAACGCGTTTAATCTATAGCTTAAAGGCGTCATTATGCTTCAAACTAGTTGGTACCAAGCGATTCTCCGAACATTTCTATGCGCCAAAGTGTTTATGCCTGTTCTGAATGATCACACCCAAAGCCAGTGCGAGAAGCCTGCTGTCATATGGAGGTGCAGGACATGTTGAATCATACAAATAGGGGTATCGGTACTCACTTTCTCAAAACCATTCTGTTGCACTCAGCTGTACAAATGAAAACTCTCGCTTTTGGAAAAATACAAAAAATTATAGGACACATTCCCCGCCCCCGGGTCTGGTGCTTTTTCAGATTCCGTTTGAAAATTTGGCAAGCACTTCCTTTGAAGCATATTGACACCTTAATAATGCTGGTTACCTGGGCCTAACTGCTGAAAAAACATGTAAAATCTAAAAATAAAAGAAGAGGAGTGATACATAACATTTAAAAATCTTACCTGATTTACAAGGGAGATCTGGGCATATGATGACAGGTTCTATGAAAAGATAAACAGAATGTTAGAGAAAAAGGACCAAAACAGCTCCACATAGTTCACTAGATGAACATACTCCCTTAATAAGTGTACCTGGGCAGAGCACGGTTTCAATTTTGTCAATGAACTCCTCGGCCACCAGGTCTGCAAAGCGCCTCATGCCCAGCACTCTGCCATCCTTCTGGCAGGCGATGCTCTTCAGACTCTCATTCTCTTCGATCTGGTCAAACATGTCTCCGATTCCGATGGCACTCACATCAACACTGGGATCACTGCTCACATGCACCAGTATACACAAATACAAGCAATGAGACAAAACTTTTTTTCTTCTCTACAAATTCTAAATATCAAAAAATACAGTCCCATTGCCAGGCACCTGCAGAGGTAGGTGAGCAGCGAGTCATCATCTCTGGGGTCGAAGCGTCCGTCAGTGATGACAACTACAGTGACGTTGGCTTTGGCTCTGCGGCTGTCCCTGATCAGGTTGTCGTAGGCGTACTTCAAAGCAGATGGAGTCCATGTTCCTCCAGCGATCCACTCCAAACGCTTCACTGCATCCTGTATAGTGGAGACGTCAGCATGTGAGCAGTGATGTAGTACAGTAGTATATGATGTGAGTTGATGCTTCACAGCAGCTGTATCAGGTATTTTTTTATGTTCAAAATGGCCACTTCCTATTATGTGTTGGGTCAATATGGTACTACATTGTGGGTTAATACACATTTGGTGCTCTGGTGAGTATTTAAGGCAGTATGCGGGGGTGACTTAATGTGAGTTTTTGATAACATGAAATACATACATAATCTGCAGCCCTTTTCTTTAATGTGAGTCTATCATCTGTTGCGTCCCAGACTGTATGTATTTGTATGTCAGAAATATATAGACAGAGGGACATTGTACACAGATGCAAGCGTGAAGAGAATCATCTGCCTTATGTGTGACAACAGTACATCTGATCTGCCTCGATTTATTAAGAAACATCTGGACAAAAGAACAGTCTGTGCTCACCCTAAAAATACACTTGAAAGCTGCAATGCATGTGTGTTTGTGTCTGTCTGTGTGTGAGACCTTGAAAGCAGACAGTGAATCGATCTTGGGGTCGTTGAGCCGGATGGCCTGGAAGGTTCCACTGTGACTGTACTGAACAACTCCCACTCGTGTGCCTGGGAACACAAGAGATTGTGTTTACACCAAGTTGGGAGTCATCGTGTAAAGATGTTTCATTGCACAGACTGCCTGTTAAGTAATTAAAGAAGCAAGGGAACATGTCCATCAACAAATACATGTCTACCCGTATCTGACTGGGGGTCTTTGGCAAGGGATCCCAGTCTGTTGATGGTGTTGATGACAAAGTTCTTCTCCAGGGTGAAGTTAGTCAGACCCACTGACTCTGAGCTGTCAATCACAAACACAATGTCCAGGGCGCCGCAGCGTTTCTCACAGTCTGCACACAAAAACACACACTTTGAGAACCTGACTACCTATCAGAGCGTGATCATAAATGGCAACACAGTGGTAGCTAAACTCACCGCAGCAGCCGCACGTTTCCCTGATGTAGTTCATGACATCGCATTCCTGCAAGAAGAAACATTATCTATCATTAAATCCATCATAACATCAGTGTTTTTCTGTTGATGTGTCAGTGATAAAAGAGTGGTTATATAAAATGTTCTCACAGTGAGGCCGGGATCTCCCTCAGGTCCAGAATCTCCCTGTAGAGGAAGAAAACACATAAAACCACATTGTGCCTCTCAGCTTTTTTGTCCGGTTTGGGACTGCTGTCAGATACTTGGTAACAAGTAAACATGAAAACATCAGTTTAGGTTTGTTTTTCCTTGCCGGATGCAACTGGATGTTTACTTTTTCACTTTGTCAGTGACTAGGAAAGCACCTGTATGTTGGATTTCCATTGAAGTATACTTACGTCACGTCCAGGGTCTCCTCTTGGTCCTCTTTGGCCAGGTTCCCCTTGAGCCCCTGGTTCACCCTGTTGTAAACAGAAAAAAATTGCAGTGTGTTTACTGCACTGTACAGACACATTTTGCTCATTACAGCATGCATCTAGTTACTTTACTTACTCCCTCTCCAGGAGTTCCTTTATTTCCAGGGTCACCCTTTTGACCACAGTCTCCTCTGCCGCCACGAGGTCCACGGTTGCCCTTATTTCCTCTTTCACCCTGTACAACAGAGTAAAGTCTTGTCAGCCAAGTGTTTCACTCTGACTAGCAAATGGTACGGAGACAAATTTCGTATGTACGTTACCGATGGTCCTCTTGGCCCAGGATAGCTAAAGCCAGGTCTTCCAGGATCTCCCTGAACGGAGACAATAGAAACAGTCAAGAAAAAGAACTGCAGCTAGATACCCGAAAACAGTCCAAGGAAGAGGCTGACACACTAACACATACAAAGAGATACATACCTTTGGTCCAGACTGTCCTGGTTCTCCTCTTGGTCCAGCATCACCAGGGTCTCCTCTGGTACCCTATAATACAAACATTGTTAATGTAAACTAGATGAGGTAATGTATCTCTAAGGCACTTTTTTATGCTAAGCCCAAATGCGACCTACATTTTTCCCAGGCTCTCCTCCTGTCCCTGGTGGCCCCCTGGGTCCTGGCAGGCCATTATCTCCCTGTTCAGAACAGAGAAAGTTGACAGTAGGTGCAACAAAAGGAGGTGGATTAAAGAGTTTAAGGGTGTACAGTGTTTATATGAACATATACAAATTAAAAAGTTAATACAGATCTCCTCACTTTTGTTCCTTTGTTTCCTTGTTCACCTGGAAGCCCTCTCAAGCCCTCTGGCCCCATTTCACCCTGAAACATAAAATCAGCATTGAGCCCCCTAGTGGTGGTACAACAACACGTCTCAATGAACGAAATAATTTTAAAGTTCATAAAACTTAAATGTTTCACACTTGCATGACTGCATACATTAACTCATACCTTGTCTCCCTTCACTCCATCTGGCCCTTGACCACCCTTTTGCCCAGGTTCTCCTCTTCTCCCCTAGAACACAAAAACAGTTAGAGAACCAACAAATCAAAGCCAGTGGAAGTGAAGCATGATGGGGGACGTTAGGTTATGGGGGAATCAGGTGTTCTTACCGGCTCTCCTCTGCCTCCTGGAAGTCCTGCAGTTCCCTAAGAAAAGCAACACGCTAGTGAGCAACATGATGCATGAAATGAGTGTATGTTTGCGTATATTTCTGTCTGTGGCGACGAAACTTACTGGGTCTCCTTTTTTTCCAGGGAGGCCAGGTGATCCAGAACCTCCCCTCTCTCCCTGTGGAAGAAGTGCACAGTGTTTAGTCTTTCAACAATCCTCAAACCACTTAACGTGGCCTCAGACCTAATCTTTGTCCCAGGAAAGAACACCTGTCCCAGTCCCTGTGTTCAGGTTTACCTTTGGTCCAGGCTCTCCAGACAGGCCAGGGGGGCCAGGTCTTCCAGGACGACCGGGATCACCCTGAAGGCAGTACACAAGTGCGCACACACACACAAACACACACACACACACACACATGCACACGCAAATACAAACACAAACACAGACAATCAGACAGAGTTTAAATACAGGTTTGGATGGCTGATGGATTTTAAAGACGAGACTGTCTACCTTCTCTCCATCGGTTCCAGCAGGACCACGTTCACCGACGTCTCCGGAGTAACCATCAGGACCCTACAAAGCATCAAACATGCACCATAAATAGGCCATAACCCAACACAACATGGATGAACTGATAATTTTAAATGTCATACTCTGTCCCCTGGGTCTCCTTTGCAGCCGGGAGCGCCGATCCGTCCAATTTTACCCTGGGAAAAAGAAGACAAAGAAAAAAATTGCATTACAAAAGAAAAACTACACCTCACTTTGAAATCATCAAAAGACATACCCTATTTTATAAGAGTCACTTTCAGTGAGTCAGTAATCATTCTAGGGATTTCATTTTGTTCCCTAAAATGTACACCAAAACTTGCTTCTCAAAATTCTTCCTTAAACAGCACCTACCTTCTGTCCATCCGTCCCATTGCGTCCTGGGATGCCAGCCACACCCTAAAGACAAAGAGAAGAGACATTAGAGGAGATGGACCAACCACTTAACAAAATGAATGATAATTAACAGATAATTTCTAATTTGGTCAGACAACAAATCACACATGTAAAAAAAAAAAGTCCTACCTTTTTCCCCTGAGTTCCCATCTCTCCCTGTAGGCGGATAGAACAACCATTTTATATACCATTATAATCATCGTTTGTCTATCAAGCCAGCAATTTATTCAAATTGTCACTATGTTAAGACATTTTTAAGTCACATAATGAGGAAGGTTAGCCACACAAAAGGAAAGTAAAGCCTCACCTTTTCGCCTGTTTGCCCTGGCTCTCCCTACAGAAAGAAAAGGGGGGCATTTATTACAACTTAGACACAAACAAAAAGCATTTGTCATTCTGTAGTGAATAATGAAGAATGCTGAGGTTGATGTTCGGTGTCCTACTTTGGTACCAGGTTGACCAATGGGACCCTCGATACCGGGGTCTCCTGGGCGACCTCTTCCACCTTTCAGACCTGGTTCGCCGTTGTCTCCTTTAGCTCCCTGCAGTCAACGAGTTAAAAGGAGCAAATATCTGAGAGGATGAAAGTGACTAGGGTGCACAATTCTGTAACTGTATATGTGTGTGCCACCCACTTTTTGTCCTCGGTGGCCTTTTGGACCGGGGGGCCCTTCTGTCTCCAGACAGTCCACACTGTAACACTGTGTAGTAGAGGAATGAAGACAAATATTCAGTGTTGGTACAATCTAAACCGTTTATTTTGTATAATCTCTCCGATCATTAGTTGAGTGTGTATTCTTACCTCTACAAACGCCAAATGTTGCTGTGAAGACAAAAATTGCAAGGTGTGAGAAGAAGAGGCATTGATTATGTTTCATGTTTCTCTGTGGGTGTGTTTGAGTGTTACCATTGTATTGATGATGCGGTCAATGGTGGCCACTTGTATGACAGGCTTGCCCTGGCTCAGATCCACGGCCATAAAGTCCCTCCTGTAGACCGTTGCAGGAGAGTTGGCAATCTCCCTTAGCCCTGTCTCTTCAATGTTCTTCGATGCCGCCACAACAAACATCCGGATGCCCTCGTCTCGAGCCTTCTCTGCTGCCACTTTGATTCCCCCGCACGGGTTTCCGGTCACGTGGCCGTCTGTGATGACCACGGCAAATCGGAGGGCCTTGGGGTATGCGGATGAGCGCAGCATTTCCTGGGTCATGTTGGTGAGGGCACAGTCGGTGTAGGTACCCTTTCCCAGGTAAGTGATCCCCCTAACACCCTGGAAACATAAGATTTTAAAAAAATATTTTAATAATACAAAGCTACCGGAAGTTTGCAAGAGTCACAGAACTACAATTTTGGGCTGTAATTGCTATATAATATCCTTTAATTGACAGTGCATAAGAAAAATAACATACATGCAGTAAAGTTCCTAGACAGAATTGTTCCTGTGCATTTGCACAGTACGTATCTTAAACCACCAAGCCACAATGACTACACATCTTGCAGTTACCTGCAGTTTTTTGCTCCATAGTACACAAGAAATCAGTTTTAATCTCTTTAAGTTGTAGGAACCAAAAGTGGATTTTTGCCCCTGGGTCCTAAAGCAGATTAACACAGCCCTGCAAGTCATTGGTGTTAGTGTTAAGCTAAAAACAGACCCATGTTCTCAGTAATCAGTGGGGCAGCCTTCTTCCATGTGAAACTTTCACTGTGCGTGGACGATTGCGTTGCACATAATATCTAGGATAAATATAAAACACCTCTAATTCATAACTTGGTTAGGTATATAAAACACCCAAATTAAATCTTAACAAATTATTTAATCTTTAACTTGATGGATACCTGTTAAATTTTTGTATGTTTATATGGGTGTGGGTAGAACTCACATTGATGAAATCGTTCTTTGATGCGAAGCGACTGAACACTTGCTGCGTCTGGGAGAAGTGGAGTCCACCGATCCTCCAGTTGATCCGCACAGCACCTTTTAATTCAGCATCTTCTAAACGCTTTGCAAACTCCTCAGTGAATGTCTACAACAACAAGACAGAACACATTATTTAACATGGCTAATAATCACTTAAAAATGATGATGCTATAAAACAAGTCTATTATGAGTTGAGGTCTAAGTCTTAAAATTGCAGATAAATGGGGGAACCTTGATGCTGTTCACCAGCGACCCAGGGGGCGGCTCCTGCATAGCAATGGTCTCAGATGTGTCTATGGTGAAGTACACATCTATGGGACATTCATGCTTCTCTGGAGGAAACACACACACACACACAAAACACATATAAAACCTCCATGGAAAATTCCTATACAATCAACTGTTCCATGTTATGTTACCAAAACTGTGTTAACATATTTACACAACATGTTACTGTGGCTGAGAAGCAACAAGGGTTCAGTTTCATGGCACTCACTCAGGCACTCTGTTGTCTGGCTGTGAGTGATGGCCCCAAAAAGAAGACAGAACACGATGACCTCTAACCCCAGCATCTTCCTCTTCTCCTGTCTGACACATAAAGACACAACTGAGCCCAAAACATCTGTATGTTGATTTAAAATAGAATTTGTGATAAATCTACAAAACAAAAAATACAGGACACATAGTGTATGTGCTGATTTGAACCCTAAATCAAGAAACAAGGAAACTTTTTTCAATAACCAGCATTTTAAAAGCACTTTTGTGAGATGTAATCAACCCAATAATATATGGAGTTATTATCATTCCACATTCTATATGATTTTTGTCATGTAGTGTGGGCTGATAATGCTAAAATCTAGATGCACCTGGTATCAGTTAAGGGGAAATGTATGAAGAATAGTCTACTGATGAGAACAAAATGGCTGCCATAGTTATGTAATAGGTTTGAAAGCATGACATGAGTTGAACATGCCTCTTTTTTCTTGTGTTTGTGTTGAAAATGGAAACAACAGAATGTAGAAAGAAATTACAAAATTCAACAATGGCTGACATTTTGACCTTTCTGTAGGTGTGTTGTATTCAAACCTGGACGCCCGCCTAACATGCTGCCACACTACAGCCATTATCAATGGAAACTCAATCAGATTCACTAACAGACTTCAAATCACTCACTATTTGACCAAATAAAACCTGCAAGTCCAAGGCTGAAAAATGGAACCAGTTATCTTATCTAACCGTAGCACATCATCCTTTCAAGTCAAAAAACTTTATACAAACATTTCTTTAGGTGACAACAAACACATGAACAGAATGTGGTTGTATTTGACAGCAGAAAGTGTGCTGCTGATTGAATATGGCTCGCATTTCAGTTTTAAGCCACATGATTTCACAAGGCCTCAGTCTGTCGCCCTGCAGAGGCTTTCTCTTCCCTCACAGTGAACCTGGCTGTCATGGAGATATTAATTTGTTAGAGCGCCCTGGCACATTGACCCCTGATTAAAATCTGGTGAAACGCAAATGTAAGTATGCAGCATGTCCATTTTGACAAGACAGGTAATCATACAGGGCCTGTTTTAAGGTCCTTCTTATAATAGGTAAGCATATTCCAAAACAAATCTGCAGTTTTTAAAATGACAACAAACCAAGCAACAAACAGACCCTTATTTTGCCCCTGAGTGTTGGGTCCCAGGACAGTGCCCACTCTGCTTGATCAATAATCCAACCCTGCCGGCTGTGTGAGAAGGCAAGGCCTATGAAAGGCAGCGGACTACCCTCACATCCAGTAAACACTCTGACCCTGGTAGCAACATGTCAACAAAGTCTACAGGTTTAGTGTGCATTCATCATTCTAAATCAACTCCTAATCTTAACCAGCAAGTGTCCACCACTTAACCATCTGCCAACTCATGTACACTGCAGCATACTGCATTTTAACACTGTGAAATTCTGCACCTTCACCAGTGAAAAAACAAAAGAAAACCTCTCCTTCGTGAGAAAAGAATGTCTAAAAATAATAACAAAAACTTTTCATAGAGCCCACTTCATGCAAAAATACAGCCTGAAGTGCTTTACAAAACAAGATCAGAATAGTGGTAGGTCAATAATAAATAGTAAAGACATTAGAAGAAACAAAAAATAATAATAATAAATTAATAAGGGAAGAGTACTTTTTGGGACATAAAATAAAAGGCAAATCACATTTTCTGTAATGAAATGTCATCCTACCAGTGGAGCAATTAGCCTTTAAATTCTCCTTTTGTTTTCAAAAGAAATGAAAACTAATTTGAAGTAGCTAAAATTATCTCAGACCTGCAGGCAATAACAAAATACAACAAAATTTTAACTTCTTTACAACATTTAAACTGCACACCATCAACTATAAGCGACGCTCTTTGCTATGGCTCCCTCTAGCGGACAGACAGCTGTATACTGCGGAGGAGTCGCCCTTGCAGATGTTCTCGCTCCTCTCCCAGTACTGAGTGCGAGTCCTCGTAGCTTTTCATCGCTGCATAGGTAAATATCACGCAGAAAAATATGCAGCATGACTGTAAGAGCCCGTGCTCTGTTTAGGGTTTTTTCTTGGGCAACTACTGAGTGGATTTTGAAGGACTTGGGCTTATTGCTTGTTCGCGCAACAGTTTGGTGTAGCTAAGAAAAAGATCATTTCTGTTGATGAGAGTAAGTTTTAAGACAGGCAAATAAATAGAGAGAGAGAGAGAGAGGGTAAGTGTGTGAACGCGTGAGAGACAGAGACACACAAGGGAAAAGAGGGAGATAGAGAGAGGGAATGAGAGACTGGCACATTGTTGTGCGTAAAAGTGCAGCTTACCCAAACTCTTTCCAACAACTTGAAAACTTCGTGAGATGCTGATCCTCTGTTGATTATCTCCTCATCTCAGCAGGAGGGAAAGCCGAGAAAGAAAATCGGGATACGGGAGGACGAAAATGAGAAATAAAGCCCTGGATGCGCGTTTACTTCCCGCAGAAGAGCCCTCCGTTCGCTCTCCTGTCCGGATCCAGCCGCAGCGACAAGATGTGACCCCTCCTCTTGCAGACCAGTGTGCACTGCAGTCCGCTTGGAGGCGCCATGGCTCCGCAGTAACCCATGTGTGCGCGTGCGCGTACTGTAGCCTGTAACAGCATTACTGCCATGCACCAGTGAAAGAGGATGCCAAAGTGCAGCTTTTGAACAGATCTCCCTCCCAAGACAACTTAAACTCCACAAACAAACAGTAATGTCCGTTTAGCATCAGGAGAAATTACAATTTTATGGCCCTCAGTGGAACACATGGTGACACAACCTGGGGACATGATGGGCTTTAAAGTTCCAAAGGATTTAACAGTTTATATCACACATGTTGCGAGAAAGAATGAAATAGAACAGGATAAAGAGCAGACTTACTCCCCCCCACTCATAAACACAAAGGGCCCTCATTTGTGTCTGGTGGTCTGCTTGCAATTAGTAGGCCGAGTGAGAGGAGTTTATACTCCGTGTAAACACTGGCAGTCTATTCATGAGTGTGCTCACCATGTTTATACCCATGTAGGTGCTTCTGCCACCCGTTTACCTATTTGTATGCGTTAACGTGGTGTGTCGACATGTTGGGAGGTCTCCCTTTTAAAGGATTTACCATGTCTGTGAACATCTGCACAGACACTTACTTTTACTGTGAATGTAAGGCATGTTTCCTTGTTGTTGCTGATCATGTGTTGGCTGCAGCAACACCAAGTGCCGATTTGCTGCAGAGCTACCAATGCATTTATAACCCGTAACACTGCCATTAACGTGTTGTCCAGGCCAGAACACATGCTTCTACATCCGTTACATGATAGGCTGACAGATTGGAGAGGGAGATGAAGAGGTCATTAGGGTCACCTGCGTATGGAAGGGGCTAATGTGAAAGACCAGAGATTGGAATCCATTTTTTCCCACTCAAGTAGGGAATCTGGAGCTAACTGCTCAGTCATTAGACATAGCTAGTCTTGCACAAATAACTTATTTACACACACAAGTTTTGACATTGAGGTCTTGCATTAATTTAACTTTATCTGAATCCATAGTGGGCTTGGCTCAGTCTAGAGGTGGATGGAGGTGACACAGCAGTAAGCATTTTGCCAAGGCGACCAATTGCAGATGGGAGAGTAAACTTGAGAAGGAGGACGAGGAGGAAGAGGAGGAAGAGAAGGGCAGCTGCTGACCAGAGTTATTACTCTCTGAATCACTTCTCTCTGTCTTGGCCAGGGAAGTTTTTTTCCTTAAAAAGAGAAGAAGAGAGCAGTAGAGCAGTGTATGTGTGTGTGTGTGTGTGTGTG
>JAPMOB010226563.1:0-31826 GCA_029875015.1 Lepomis gibbosus
ATGCAGTGCTTGGGTCAGAGAAAGATGGGACATTCATCATACTCCCCTCATATTCAGCACTTCAGTCTCAGCTTGGACAGTATAGTAAAGTCATCTCTCAGGTCAGTGTGTCCTTTCATCATGTGTGTGTTTTTGCATCTTTGTTGTCATCTACAGCCTTTTTAACAGAGCTTTTCTAATTCTTAGGTGTCTACATTCTCTGTGAACCCCCATCCATCAGACAACATTTCAGGAACTGTTTGCAGCCTTGTACTTAGTGATGGCTTCTCAGATATAAAGCTGGCAAACCTGACAGAGATGATAGAGGTACGGTCAACCTGAGAATTGGGTATTGTATCTGTATCACTGTGCTCACCCTTCCCAGATCAACTGTGGAGTTAGCAGTGAGAAGGGCATCAAAAAAGGAGAGCTAACCCATCCAAAATGTGGAGAAAAGGTGGTGACTACAACTGAGAAGAAAACGAAGATGCTTTTTCTTCTTGTTGTGTCTTGCATATAAATATGCCAACAAAAAAATTACCACTTTGTAAATTACACACCATGTGCATGTGTATGAGAATTAATCTGTTGCTTGTTAATTAGGTGATGGTGCGTGTTACTGTAGGAATATACATCTGATTTGTGTTATTATTATAATGATATATATAAAAGTCATTTGATTTGTTAATGTGATGATGTTTATGTAAAAATTAAACAAAATACAAATACAATTTTTATATCGTAAAACTTACATAATCCAAAATTTTAACCTTCATATCTACCACAAGATTACAATATTACTGATAAAGTAAATGCAATTTTAAGATATAAAATATATCAAGGGCAAAACTTATTAAATAGTCCGTCTCCTCATCTATTCTACACTTTTGACCAAAAACGTTTGTTTTAAATAGCCATTCCAATTTTTAGATAATGAAGCTCACTTTCCACTTATTTTCACTGAGCTCACACTGATCAATTTTGTCCTGGATATTTTTTAATCTACCAACTTTTTTGGCTAGGCTTTTGGCTAAAATTCCACATATTCATTGTGCAATTATGTCCTTAAGTTTAAGTTTAATAGTAGTTATACGTTGTTTTCTCTTGTTTCTCCAGATCTATTTGCCTCAGCCAAATGCTTCCACACTGCTGAATAGTACTGTTGTGTTGGAGAAAGACTCAAAAGCGTCAACCGCGATCGAAGTCTCAGACCCTAATGTGACCATCTTCTTCAGCGTGATGCCCAGTGCCAATGTGTCTTTAGTTCTAGTGCTGTCTAAAGGGTTACCTAATGGTTCATATTCAGGCAACAGAACCACCAAAACTACCTTGAGACAAATAGGTAACTGCCGCTGCAAGCCGGCATTGACATATTGCTTCATACCCATACCTCTGATTTCTGTTGTTTCATCTAATGTAACAGTGTATAGCAATAGGACCACTTTTGTCAAGGTAAGCATAATAACAGCACAAAATAGTAACAAACCAAATTAGCATTATTTGTTTTATTTGTGTTATAATACATCTAAAAATATAAAATCAGATGGAAAAATGGTTTCATTTGTTTTATTTTAATGGGTTTTGGATTATTAACTCATGTTAGCTGATTTTTGCAGCAGGAGACTATCGCTATATGATAACCCCAGAGATGTTACAGCAGACCCCTGGTGTCTGGTATATTAACATCACACTCAGTTCCACCTGGAAGCCGGGCCTGACACTGATCATCACTTCTTTTATGAGCAAGTGCTTGTACTGGAACACAGTCATGGACACATGGAGCACTGATGGCTGCAGGGTGAGTTTCCAATTGGAAAGAGTCTAATTAATTTGGCTGTATTGTTTTGACTCTGCATGTACAGTTCTAGTAGCAGTGGTGGACGAAATACACAAATCCTGTACTTGAGTAAAAGTACAGCTACCCTTGCTCCACTAAAAGTAGAAGTCTGATAGTTAAAAATATTAAAATTATCAAAAGTAAAAAGTACTAGTAGATGTAATGTAGTACGGTTATGTTTGTCAGAGGTTCCTCATATGACAAACAAAATTTAAAAATACACTAGCCAAAAAAGTCCTGTAATAAAAATGTGTGTAAGTATAATCGGGAAAATGTACTATAAATATTAAAAGTAAAAGTACTTATTGCAAATAGAATAATGTCCTGTGATTGTTGTACTATTATGTATTAGATTATTATTACTTGTGCATTACAGTATTTCTTGATTGCTTAAACACATTTCTTAAAATGATGCCTCTTTTTCTTGAAACTCTAAATACAAATCCCCAACTTCTCATCCAATTCCCCAAACATCCTATTTTCAGGTCAAAATGAAGCTCTCCAAAACCATTCAATCTTGTTGAAAAACCAAACTTTGCCCTCAGACATAACACACAAGCCCTCAAAAACACTCAACACAGTTTTACACACTGGTGAGATAAATACAAAACAAAATTACTAAAACTGGTTGCTTATGGTTCTGCCCCTCCAAAACTTTTTCACATGATGAACACAAAAGAAATATGTATACATCTGTCCATTTCCACGCATTTTTTATTCCTTAGTGTACGATACAGTACAACACATCAAACAACAAATTTTTCTGCCCCAGCATCCTGTCTTTGGTCGGGGACAGGCCAGAGATTCTTGTTCTCCACCTCCTCCCCCTCCTTCTTCATCTCCTACTCCTCCCTCCCCCTCCTCTTCTTCCTCCTTCTCCTCTCTTGTGTCCTAAACTTCTTCTTTCACCTCTTACTCCTCTCCATACTGCTCTTCCTCCTCCTCCTCTTGGGTGTTCTACATCTCTTGTGGATCCATTGTTCCAAAACTGAATGAACTGACTCTGGCCCATTTATCTAGCTATTGAAGCTTCTGATTGGTGTGTTATCAATTATGACTCTTTGTGTTTCCACTTGGGTTGCTGTGTGCTAATTGAGCTCAACCTGTGCTATCGAATGTTAGAGCTTTCTCAATGACCACATGGTGTAGTCAATGAGAAATGAAGGGATTTATGTGTAGAGTTTAGGGAACTGGCTGTGCTTTTTGAAAAATGGAGTTGGTTTTGAAATTTTAGTTAAAAAACCTGTTTATAGTGTTTAAGCAATGGAGAAAAACTGTAATGTAAAAGCAGGACTTTACTGTTTTAATTGCTGAGGGGGAGCTTAATAATGAACTATTTGTTTCGGAGGGCAACTAATGATTATTTTTATTATGGATTATTATTTCTCCATTAATCTATTATTGAAAATTTAAAAGGAACACCAGCAGATCTTCACATTAGTGAAGGTGGAACCTTGAATTGTTTTTTTACATGAAAAATTTCTCAAACGTTTAAACTTTTTGGCAGTTAATTTCAATGTCAATCTAAGAATCGTGTCAGCTGTTCTTAAATGTTTGGTGGTTTATAACAAAACATGAAAAGTACAAGCAACTAGTAACTAAAGAGGTCAAATAAATGTAGTAAATTTAAAAGTACAATGAGATATGCTGGAATAGAACAGAAGTGATATGAAAAAAAACAAAACTCAAGTACAAGTGCCTCAAAATTGTAATTAAGTACAGTGTTTCAGTAAATGTACTTAATTACTGTCCACCACTGTCTAGTAGTTGTTGTATATCAACAGTGATGTGCTGTCTTTGTCTCAGGTGGGAGAAAATAGTACTCCAGAGCTAACACAATGTCTGTGTAACCACCTGACTCTCTTTGGGAGCTCCTTCTTTGTGATGCCAAACAAAGTGGACGTATCTCGAACAGCACAGTTGTTTTCCACTGTGTCTCAGAACTATGTGGTGCTGGCACTGCTGTGCGCTTTCTTCGGCCTCTACCTGGTCACTCTGCTGTGGGCCTGCTATGCTGACCGCAGGTCACACTCTAAGGTCAGTCTCTCCAGACTATTATGAAAGGTTATTTATCAAGCTTTATCAAGAAAGTGTGAAAGGTACTACTTTCAAACTTAAGAATAAAAGCAAGTTTCTGCCAATTTCTCAAAGCTAATAATCACTCTTACTCTCCCAGTTAGCTCCAGAGGTCTCTCAAGTGGTTAGGAGTTGCCAGTAGGGGCTTGTGATGGCACTGTGGAAACAGAGACATGCGTGAATATTTCATGAGAGGAAGAATGTTTCCAAATTATTTGAAACTTGATTAGCTGAGGTCGGACAGTGCAGGCGCAATCTTTGTCAGCATCATCTCACCAATGACGCAGCAATAGACTACATTTTCAGCTAAATTGAATAGCTGACTTCCCAGGAGGAGTTGGTGCAAATCATTGCACAGTTCTTTTTGTATGTGTTTTAAAATACAGTTTTACCAGGAGGGAATTCAGCTACCTGAAACTTATCAGGCCACATTAGAAAAATGTAAACTCTGTTCTTAGTTATGAAGTATTTCTTAGCATTCCATAGCCATAATGTCCCAATTTTTTCAATGGTGGATATTTTGTTTGGAAACTAAACTCTTCATATTCATTCCAGTGCCATATAAAGCAATTCTTGCCAGTACATAAATATTTATATTTAACTAACAGAGGAAGGTGACTCTACTGGAAGACAATCACCCAGGCGCTGGGTACAACTATCTGATCAGTGTCCATACTGGCCATCGCAAGAATTCTGGGACTACTGCCAATGTAAGAGTCTTCTTCCATTAACAGCATTAGGATTTTTTTTATTTTTAATATTTTATGCACAATTTGTAATTAATGGGCTAAACTATGCACAAACACACAATCTTGATTCAGGACACTGATGTGAAAGACTAGTGCTGTTGCATAAATATCTTGTCCTGTAGGTGACAGTGAAGCTGACTGGCACAGAGGGAGAGAGTAACACACACAACCTAACAGATCCTGACAAGCCCGTGTTTGAGAGAGGCGCTGTCGATATGTTCCTTTTGGCCACTCCCTTTCCACTGGGCGAAGTGCGAAACATCAGGCTGCAGCACGACAACTCTGGAGGTCACCCATCATGGTACTAGAGGCTGAAACTACATACCTACTACTACATACATATACATTAATCCAGATCTGGACACAGCGGTTGCAATAAAATATCCATTCAAGTTGGCAGAATGGCAGCTATCTGAAAAGATCATAATTTGTTTTGAAACCATTCTTGATTAAGTTTACTTGCAGCTTTATGTCATATTATGGTTGTACCTTGATGTGACACTTATATAGTTGTTGATTCAGTTCAACAATGAACATGTGGATAATTTGTGGGTCTCAGTGTAAACCTGTAAACAGGGTTGTTAGTTGCTGTGTACAGGTAGCGTTTATGGCCTCTTTGCAGGCTTCTTCACAGTGACACTTTAAAATGTCAAATCTGCCTTCTCATTTGGCACTACCAAGTAATTACTTTTCATTATATAACACTCTGAGCATGATATACACATGCATACACACACACTGTGGGGGAGAATATATCTGAGCTATGGTATTATATTGAAATAAGTTTGGTCATAAAGGATCCCACAAACTGCTTTGGGCAATATACAGTACTGTAGTATGTCACAGCATTTGCTCATTTACTAATATTGGCTTCGGAAGAAAGAAATCTCTGTGTAGAGTAAGTGGTAATTGGAAACTTAGAAGTAAAATTCACACCATACATAATATGGGTAAAACATTCTCTCTTTTTGCTCCCAGTTTGCAGAGTTTCCTAGTGTAGCTTAAATATTATATAATGTTTGCATTTTTCATATAAAATGATACATATGGTAAATGTGTAATCTTTGTCGGTTTATAAAAAGGTATATAAACAAGGTGACCGTTCAAGATCTCCAAACACGACATGTGTGGCACTACCTCTGTGACTGCTGGCTGAGTGCTGACCATGAAGACGGCATGACTAAAAAAACTTTCAATGCTGCAAAGAACAACGAGATTGCCAGCTTCAGGTCAGAATTGGACCACTTTACACTCCGACGCACGCTTGAGAAAGTCATGTTAATGGATTAGTGTCATTTTGGCTTTCTGTCTTTCTCTGTCAGGAATATTTTCCATACCAGAACATCGACTGGCTTCAGGGATGAACACATTTGGGTGTCCATAGTGGATCCTCCCTCACGTAGTCCATTCACACGTGCCCAGAGGGTCTCTTGCTGCATGAGTCTGCTCCTCTGCACCATGGCCATCAATATCGCCTTCTGGAACCTTCCTGCAGATCCGGCCTCGCCAGTAGTCTTTGGAATCGGTGATGACTGAGTCTTCAATTATTTTGGCAGTTTCTTATCTTCACGACCTCAAGAGCAAAGTTTCTTTCAAAAGGGAAACTTACTCTTATGTTAATTTCACCATTGTTATCAAATCTATAGGTGTGTTATAGGCATCTAAAGAGGACTGGTGAACATTCTACTTTTAGAAAAAGATGCCTATGATTCTTTTAAAAGCTCAAATGGTATCTAAAATATAAAATCAATTACAAGCCCACAGTTTTGTAAGAAATGTACTATATTGATCATAAATAACTACAAAGTATCTAAAATGTAATATAATGAGAGGTTTCAAAGTTTTGGATGAAAGTTTAAAAGGTTGAGGCCAATATGGGAGCTGGAGCAGAAGGTGTTATTTGAGAAACAAATTAAGTAGTCAGTTGTCTCTTGATATAATGTAGACATCTGTGTGTATGTTGAGATTTAACATTTTACACTTCAGCTACTTGTTAACTAAAATGAAATAATACATACCGTGTAAATGGAATACCATCCTCTATGTTGCGCTATTCTCTATCAAAATGGATTTATGCTAAAGGTTCAGTGTGTAAGTTTTAGTGGCATCTAGTGGTGAGGGTTGCAAATTGCAACCAGGACTCACTCACTTCTCACCCCTCCCTTTGCAAACACGTAGGTAGAAACTATGATGGCATACACGCTCTGTTGGTTCTTGCGCTAAATAAAATGTGTGGTCCTCCATTTGTGCTAATTTCTCTTGTCTTCTTCCGTCTAATAAACCAAACGACTACTACTACTACTTCTACTACTATTACTTCTTCTTGTTCTTCTTCCTTCTTCTTTGTATAATTTCAACATGGTGACCATACGCGCTCTGTAGAACAGTTTGTCCATTTGGGCCACTGTAGAAACATGGTGGCGCAACATGCCAACTTCTATGTGGTGGACCTGTGATGAACTTCGATAGAAATGGCTCATTCTAAGGTCATAAAAACATAATGGTTCATTATGTAAGGTCTTTATACGCCGCTGAAAACATAGTTAAATAATATTATATTGCATTTCTGTCAATAGGGCGTCCTAAATATTACACACTGGACCTTTAAAGCAACATCATGTAAGATGTGCTTTTCTGTGTGATTTGGCCCTCCTACTGTTTCTGAAATAAGGACAGCTGTACAGGTCCATTTCAACAGTGGTTTCCGACCTAGCCATTTACGCACTGAGATGCCTCCAAATTCTCTGAATCTTTTCCCAATAATATGTACTGTTGATTTCGAAAGACAAATTCTCTGCAACCTTGCCTTGAGAAATGTTCCCTTTTAATCACTTTAATTATTTTGCTTTTTGACATTGCGTCCTACCAACACTTTTTCCCTACGGACAAAAAAACAATAAAATGAAATCTATCCTCTCAATAGTCACCAAAAGTCCAGGAGGACAGAGGAAATATAATGACACACAGAGGACAGTTAAAGCTCAGCATTTAGTAGAAAACATGCTCCACTTACCAAAACACTTGGTATATAAATTGGTACTCATTGCCTGGCGGTGGTGAAAGTAGATACTTTTCGTACATTTCACTGCCAAATGCTTCACATTTTTATGAGGTTGAGTAAAGCCATAAAAACCAGTGTGCTGACTTCTCTGTGATGGGATAATCCTGGCTGGGCCTCATTTCAGTTGCTTCTCATCACGACTCATGTGTTTTGTTTTTGTTTTTCTCCCTCAAGGTTCATTGCAAATCACCTGGCAAGAGCTCATGGTTGGGATAGAGAGTGGTCTTCTTATGTTTCCAATCAACATCCTCATCATCACCATCTTCCGAAGCATCAAACCTCGTATAACTTCAAGATCTCTGAAAGATGACTCTGAGGAGAACTTGAAACCCCGCGCAGTTACCATACCAGCCATTCTGAAGGTGTGTTTTGCATTATATAATCTCTATGGGTGTGAGTGTGTGTTCATCACATGTTTGTGGCCAGAAAACCATTTTCCATTCAGTTTATGTTGCAATTACTGTCAGTGTTCTGTGTGGATTTTTGTTGACCTTTTACCTTATATTATGTACTCTTACTTTTCTATGCATTTGATCAAATAGTACATGTAGCATTTGATATTTCTTGTGCATCCTACCTAGGATACAGAGGAGATGATTTTGTTGGTGAGCACAAGTGCGAGGAACAAGATTTCAGAGATGCCCAGGCTAGAGTCCACCACTGACCTCTTCCCTGCCTTGGACAGGGTGCATGAGTTCATCCAGCTTATGCAAGGTACTATTTTAGTTAGGTTTTTTTGCACAGAAAAATAGCAACCATTGATTTTCGCCTGACTTAATTTCTGTACGACTGTATTTCTGTTTCTGTACAATCGAGGTAAAAACATTAAAACACAGTCATATAAATCTGCATTTACAGGAGCTAATTATTAGGGCACAGATATATCCTGATGCAATAAAGGTTTAAAAAATAAGGCCAGGCGACATAGTATATCGTTGTTAAAAAGACCAAACACCCTTCAACTTCCCTAACCTGTCTTTTGCTCTCAGAGAAGTGTAATTAGTGTGAAGGCATTGTTATTCATTGAATAATAATGCTATTGTTATTCAATGCCTTTGTTATTCAGTGCCTTCAGCATTGAATATGCTACAATGCTACTGTTATTCGAATCTTTATTATTATTTATTATTTATTATTTTTATTATTTATGATTATTCTCCCGTACGTTTTTTGGCCTTCGATAACTTCAGCATACTTTGCGCTACAAAAACCATTCAACTATCAAAATGTTTTAAAATGTAAATCCCTGTTATCATAAATCTTTTAGCTATTAAAGTTGTATTCAACTTTTTCATATCTTTTATACTTTTTCATTACAGCTGTTTTAGTTTGATGAACTCTTCAGGCTTTTTTTGAGTTTATAATGGGGAGCGGATGGGGAAATATTCAAAGCCTACGTCTGCATCCTTTCAGCTATTTTTGTCATTTCAACATTAAAATGTTGAGAAATGTTTAAGCTATTAAACTTGTATTCAACTTTTTGATATCTTTTACACTTTTTCCACTATTGCGAGTTTAGTCTCGTAAATATTTCAGGCTGTTGAGACTATAATGGAGGCGGATGAGACGGAATGTTCAGAGTTAGAGCACGTGACATCATCGCTAGAGGGCAGGCAGCTTGAGAACTAACCCTAAAAATTTATTTTTAAATCGCTGGCCTGGCCATAATTTTAACTCTTCAGGCATCAATTTATGCTAGAAATGTAGGTATTTTTGTTGTGGTTCCTCACATGTGTTTAGTAAATCCCTCGGACTTATAGATTTGTCCGAGTAATTTGTAGTTTATTTACTGTATTTAATTCTGTCAAAGGGGAGAGTGAGAGTGACCCCCACTGGGTGCACTGTAGCAAGTTCCTCCTAGCTGGTCTTTGTCACCTCATGATGTACCTGGAGAAACTGGATGAAAAGAACTTTCCGAGTCCACAAGAGTACCAGCAAGCCCTCAACACCACCAACCTGCTGGTTCGCAAGGCTGAGATGGTCTTCACCAGCCACTTGGCCTACTGGTCAGCACTCCTGGCAACACACACACACACACACACACACACACACACACAAACACACACATAGACAAAAACATCTGTTTAGAGTAGAAATGTAACCGAGTTTATTTAATTGGAACCTGTCCATCTTCTTGGCGCAGCCCACCTCCCGTGAGAAAGAAGAAGAAGTCGGGGGGCTGCTGGCTGCCCTGGTGGTGTGTCTTCCTGGGCTGGTTCCTGCTGCTGTCTATCAGTATAGTATCCACTTACTTCACCCTGTTATACGGCTTTGAGTACGGCAAAGAAAAGTCCATCAAGTGGGTCATGTCTCTGGGCCTCTCCCTCTTTCAAAGCATCTTTATACTGCAGCCTCTCAAGGTGGGTAAAAATGGGAGAACTTACTGAATCAAATTATTAATCTAGTCACCTAATTCAGGATTTAGTCTAAAAACAGTATCCAGCATGTCCCACTGGTTATAAGATAATAATCTGACATTTAAGATGACTTGCTTTCTGAAGAATATTGCAATACCGTATTTAAAAAAGATGTTTGTATCACGTATACAACATTTATCTAGGATTTTCTGTACCTTGTTTTTTTTTTGTTTACAGGTGATATGCCTCGCTGTGTTTTTTGCACTGTTGCTGAAACCTGTAGCTGTGGAGGAGAGTGAAGAAATTGAGCAAGTGCTGTTAGGTAAGAAAAATGTCATGTAGCCTATCTGTTACCAGAACAGGTTTGAGTGCACAGGCTCCTACCTGTAAAATATTTCTCTAAGGACTGTGCTTAAATGGCATGTCGGTTCTTTATGAACAATGTTTCATGCAATATGTAAACACTCTGAAGCTCTCTTTTCTTTATCTTTAATACTTTTTAGTACTGCAGTGTAAACAGTATGGTACCTTTAGGGTCAACACTACAGCTTTACTGTTTTGGTTCACACTCATAGCATCACTATCAGATGTGGCAGGCAGCTTTTTTTGTTTTGTTCACCATTTTCAGCTTAAAGGGGCTATATGCAACTTTTTAATTAAACTGCAACAACAAGGAGTTCCCTAAAACAAAACAAAAAAACGTGCACAGACTCCAACACAAACTCCATGTGAGGATACAAACCAACAGTTTTATGTGTTGAAGCCAGTCAGGCCAAATGAAAATCAGTTTGACACTGAGTGAACATCGGAAAGGCTTGAATCAGGCTTCAACCTCTGCTTTATTTTGGAACTGACAAAACTGAACCACAGTTTGCTTTCATCCTATTGGACAGGTAAACTAATATTACTGCAAAACATGTGAGATAACATTAACGCTGACCAGCTGTTAACGTTATCCGGTGCAGTCGTATAACTTTAAAAATTATCTCACAACCCATATTGCTATCCTGTGTGGCATTTTTATGTAAAAGTTTTGTAACAGTACGTTAGCACAGATCTCCTACTGTTTGCTTCGTAATGTTCAGTTTAGATTTATTGTCGTTTTACCAATACTCAGGTACACAGCTTCTCCACCGTATCAGTCGATGTAACTTCTGTGACCCACATAATAATAATGCAACACACTGGCTCAGGACAACACAGTGGAAGACCCATTCACTACAGTAATGTTACTTACTGCGGTAAACTGTTAAAAAAGTGTGGCAGCAATTTATAATATTCAGTCCAACTCACTAACCGTTTCATCCAATACATTTACAAGCATGGATTTGTTCAACGTCAAAATAATAAACTATTACTGTAACGTTGCAGTGGGAGTTTATGTGGGTTTCCAGCATGTTGTGTGCAGCTGTCTCCCGATGTGTCGGATTTTGCTCGCTCGTGAGTTCCAGCATGTGTATAAGCACACAACAAGTTGCAATCTAAAACCAGCACAGCTAGTGGCCAAACAAAACTACATATAGCCCCCTTTAAGGTGATATATCTATGTTGTGTTCACAGCTTGTTTCTGCTGTCCCCAAGTGGTTTATGTAGGTTGCAAATAAACTCCCGTACACAGACAAGAATTTGCCTGATGAAGGTCTTAGCCCTGAAACATTGCAAATAAATGTATTATTGCATGTTAGACCAGTGTGCGGGAGATTATTTGCAAATTTTGATTCACTCGTGCCTCTCCTACGTAACTGTCTCATAATATAAATATGCAAAGTATTTATCTGTACTGAGTTAATGCGGGTTATCCTTTTTCAGAATTAACAATATATCCCTAAAGGGCATAAGTTACTGGTTTCAGTGATTTTATTTGCCTCAAAATAAAAGTTCTTTTATGCTCTTCACTTGAAACAAAAACATCTGAAACTGAAATTCTACAAACTAGCCAAAACATGAGTGGAAAGAACAGCCTTTTAGGATAAACCAAACCAGGGATAAACAGCCTCTAAATTTCATTTATCACATGAATTGTTTAGTCCAAACTACTTATTCATAATTCATAAAGCAGATAGAGGTATCCATTCCACGTGCTTTCAGGTTGACTGCTCAGAGCTCTTATGTAATGATGCATATGAAACAGTAAAAATATTTGCTTTGACAACTATAAACTAGTGAGCCTTTTAGTTTTCTCCTCCTCTCAAGTGACTTCTCTCTCTTAAGTGTATCAGTGCATCCTTCCTTCCATTACAGAGAAGTGAGGTACTGTGAGTCTTACTGCACTGTCTTCTCCGTTTAACAGCGCAACAACACAAGTGTAGTCTGTACTCTGGCAGGCACACACTGTGAGGAAGCTGCATTTACCGGGATAAGCGGTCTTCTCCAATGGGTACAGCTGCAATTCACGACACCCTCGCTTCTTAAACACTCTTTTGCACTTACTGGAAGTTTCACTTTCTGAATATAAAAACTACATAATACATTCTGTTGGTTTGTATGTACATTTTCAATGCCTGAAAAGGTTTTCTGAAATGGTGAGTCAGAGTAAATGGGTAATAAAAAAAAATGTTTTCCTTGCATGTCAAAGATGTTGCTTTTTCAAGTAATTTACTATCCATGATATCCTGTATGTTTTTTGCATTAAAATGATATTTATTGTTGGCACAAATTATATACTATTAGCATCTTTGAAAATAGCGATATGGTCAGCCTTCAAAGACTCGTAACAGCCGTAGCATGCTGCTGTCAACGCGACATGACACATAATCACATAATCACTTTTATGTAATTGCACATATGGGAGCTAATTACTAATTGATCACACTGTAAAACATGCTGACGGTGCATGTCATGACTTTCCATCATACATGCCTGCTAATATGTGATTCAATATGTCCTCCCTGAATGATTTATGTAGCAGATCTAACTACAGTCAAATTTGTGCTTCAGGTTTGGGGATACAAGCGGGTCTGCGGGTACTGTCCTGTCTTAGACGTTCTGTTCTTTTATTTAATCATAAAAGACTGATTTATTCATTGTTTTCATTTATTCATATTGTCTGTATTGTATGCGTGACCTTGAATAAACTGATCTCTATTATAATCTTTAATCTGTTAATGTCTTTTAACTGAAAGAGCTGCAGACATACAGTAGCTGAAAAGTCTAAATAAATTAAAAGATATATTTAGCAGTTGTACGCTATTTACACTATGTACCTTGCTGAATGGCCTAACTCAAAAATCTGTGTTTGTAAAAGTGGATATTTATTTGTCATTCAGCCAATATTACATTTGTCTATGTAGAGCAGATACATATGTTTGATCTTGTGGTAATCCCATAAAATGCAATTTTAAAAAAAGATTGCTGTCTAATCATTTACAATCACTACAGAAAAAGCAGTGTTTGACCTACTTCACCTGCATTGGACAGACTATCTTTGACCTCACAAACACACAGAAAATCAGTACAACTATCATGTATCCTCTCAACACTGGTGCGATAAGCCAACAACAAAGCTTGCTTATGATTATTTCCATTGCAGAATGCCTCGTTTCAGTGGAATAACCTTTGAATACGCGTGAAAGAAACCTTCAGCTGAGGCAGACAGCTCATACCACAAACTGTATCAGCAGCCCTCATTTTCTTGATATCACTTCAGCAGCACAGCTTGACCCACATTCATGCCGCAGTAATTCTAAGCTAATAATGAAGCGTTTGTTTTTTTTCTCTCTCTTTATGTCAGTTTTCTCTGTCATGTTTTTAGGAGCCTGGAGAAATCACACGGTCATATGACGTGAATTAAAGGGACTGAATCTGTCAAGGTCACTGGCCCACAAATTCAGATACCCTGGCCATGAATTGTGATGGAACCAGGGGATGTTTAAAATCAACTAATGCGCTTATATTTTAAACATCTTTGATGACATCAAGTTCTTATTCCTACATAGGTGGAATGCACTTATTGTAAAGAGTCAGTCAATGCATGTCATGTGCAATTTGTTTATTCAACAAGGCAAGGTTTAAAAAACAGTTGACCTTTATAGCTTATAATGTCCTAATCAGTCTCACAGAAAGCAACGTCTTCAGCACACACTAGGCTTGAGTACTGAAACCATGATTCTTTGGTGGATTATATAAAATAAACACTCTTCTCAGTTGTTACACGCCTGACAGACTTTCTGCTGCTGATCTTGGGTTACGTTTAGTATCTAACGTATCAATAGCTGGGTTCTTAAAATATCTTTAAACCCAAGATCTTAAAGTTCAGTTTGTTTACAGATTCACTAAATTCACTAGGTTCAGTAAGGAGACCTCCAACACACAAAACCATTGACTTAGAAAATTTAATATAAATGTTCAGTATAATTTCTCTGGTACACTTCCCTTTTTTCTTACCTCAGTGTAAAGTTTAGTAAAAACAAAAAAGAATTCCACTTTACTCAAATGTCAACTCAGATGTACCATGGGAATAAGATTATAATATACAACCAAAGAAACAGACGTTAATGGCAAATAAAGTTGAATAGAGAAAACACTCAATTCTTGGTATGTGTAATGGAAAATGAAATAGCCTCTGCTCAACCTAAATTGGTTCAGTTTTAAGTTCTTAATAAACCACAAAGAGGACAATATCAAATGGGTAGACTCAGATAATTCTCACTCAACTCTCATCCTTTTATTCTAGTGGATGTTATATCTAAAATTCTTACCTTCAAATGCCACAGATCTCTCAGCTTATAAGCTAGATTCGATTGTCTCTGAAAGTATCGTCATACATTAGGATGTGAGCAGGTAAGGTCTCAATATCATGAAGGACCGTCAAGACATAAGTATTACTAGCCATGAAGAAGGTGAACAGATTACCCTGAAATAACATAAATTAAACCTCAATGATACACGTTCTACTTCATCTGTAAAGGTGTAGGTTGCTGCCACTCAAGTGCTTCCTCTTTTGGAGTAATTCTTTACCTTTCCAATGAGGACCCCTGCTGGTTACCATCTGACATTACAGTATTGCACCAAGCAAGTGTTGTGAACATTAACAAATAGTGTAAAAATCTCAACAGTTTCCAGTTCCAAATAATCTTTTATTAAATTGTTATTTTAAGATACAGTGGAAAAAAACTCCCATTTTTGCGATATGACACCGTTGTGTCTCAAGGTCTATGCATGAAAGAACAGTCCAACATAGAAAAGACAGTGAGCAGATCACAGTTCTGTAGTGTTAATCTCTCTACTTTCTCAAAAACATGTAAAACCTATTAATTTTCTCTGTCTACCAGCTGGAAAGATTTTCAAACTGCTTTCCAGAGATGCTGAATTTTTTTTTCAAGGCCACCATCCATCTGCAAATTTCAACCAAACAGGTTTTAGAGAATTGTTTATGAGTAAAGCAAATGAAGCAAAGTGTAATCCAATCAACTGAGACTCAATGCAGGAAATGGGCTCCCAGCCTTGATGGATAACAAAAATGCAAAATCCTGGTACAGACTGGCATAGCCTCTGATGAGAGCTGGTGTCTAAGGCAAATGCAGTGGTGCACATACAGTATAAAACATGCACACACAATCACAGAGGACAACACAAACTTTTTTCCTCTGGGATCAATTTTTACATATAACAAATCAAATTAAGATCTTGTATGACTGCTTTTGTCTGCACACATTTTGCTTGAAAATTAAGTACTTCGAAGAAAAGAAAGTGCAACTATTTGTTAAAACTGACATTCAAAAGGGCAAAAAAAACAACTTTATTTGGAGATGCTGTATTTAAAACAGATTTGTCAAATATTGATGACACTCCCTACTACCAAACTCTTTTTGCTGTACAGATCAAATCATTCTTGTAAATAGCTCTATCGATATCATTGTAGATGTATTTTATTACAGATTTCCATACACTGTTGTATTAATTAACCCCACCACCCCTGTTACAGAATTGACATGTGTCACCGTGCAATTTTCCTGTAGGGCTCAAACGCTATTCCCCCCCTGGTATAAATAAACCATGACGTCTGAGGAGTGTTTCAAAACATCCTTTCCACAGTGTCAAAGCAAAATGACTGCGCAAGATACTGAAAATATGGCTTCTATCTGTCCCGATACCTTCAGGCAAAAAAAAATTGTTGGGTATTGAGAGCCTCGCCTCGGAAACAACCTGCAGCCTGTGTTGTCAGATCCACACCAAACTGGGGCGGCCAGTCGGACTTGTTTGACTGGTCTGAGACAGGACTGTGTGACACGGAGAGGAAGATCGCAGCGAAACAGCATGTGCAAAATGGAATCAAGGCATGTACTGTTAATGTTAGTCAAACTGAAACCCCCCCCCGGAAACGCAACAATAAAAATCTAAATTTGATTATACAGTACATCACTCAGACAAATGGGAAAGGTTAAAAGCCGGCGTGACCTTAAATGTGTGAACAGGGGTCAACACCTACATGCCTTTATATAAGAATTTATATAATGTGTAGCATAGAAAGAAATTAAAATGTGGCACTCACTGGTACTGCCAACAGAAATTACATTTCTGCTAACCGACAGGGTTGGGTGAGTTAACCACAGCCTCAGTACGCTGGTCTTATTTATATAAATGAGGTAAGAATACATATGTTAAATATCTAAGATTATGTCACTATGGGATGGGGGAGAAAACTATTCAAATCTGATTGGGAGCCTTGAGAATTTTCCATTTCCTGTTCTGAGTTGCGTAGGTAACGACACAGGGCTGTGTGTGTGTGTGTGTGTGTGTGTGTGTGTGTGTGTGTGTCTCTAGACCAGGGACATAGCAATTAGGTCTTCTTTTTCAGCTCCTCAAATCGCCGTGTTAAATCGTCAAAGTCGATGTCATCCGAGGTGCTGGTGTTTCCGCCGAAGGAGGATGTGGGGAGTGTGTCAGGAACAGAGGGGAGTTCTGGGAGAGTGTTGTTGTTGAATAGCTGAGACGAAGGCCCGGGAGCTGGAGAGTAATATATGGTATTAAATTTAATTTATACAGCAACATATACAGCAAAGAAAATAACAGTAGTGAGTTTCCCACAGTCAGCAGGAAATATCGGCTTTGTATGTGATGACAAAAATGTAAAACAGCACATTAACGGAAAGTCAGAAAGAAGAAATACTCAATAGAATATCTAATAAAATAGAAATGGACTAATGCTGTTCTTACATGACAGAACTTGGGGATAATTTCAATGTTTCAAGAATAAATCTAGTGATATCCAATCATTTTCTTATACTGCGTATATTCTTCTCTGCCACAGACTCACATTTTTGTACAAAAACTATTATAAATATCTGTGCGCCACACTGTTGCACTGGGTCACACAACCCTTCGTTATAATGAACAAAGGCAGAGTAATTTATTTTGAATAAATACCACGGACACTTCTGAATTCACAACAAATGTGTGGCTAACATTTGCCAAAAACAGTGCTCACGTTATAAAATAAAATATATTTTTTAGCTTTTGAAAATGAAACTATGTATCTGTAACTGTTTTTTATATCTTCAGAAGGAACGAAAGGGCTTGGAGTTGAGTGCCACAGACAAAGTAGAGAAGTTGGAAAGCACTCAGAGACAGGCTAATGCACTTTTTGTTTTGGTGTTTTAATGAGAGTTGTTGACCATAACAAAAATAACAGATAACCTCAACTATTGGCAGAACTCACCTGTGGCCTGGGAAGGAACAGAAGGTTTGTCAGTTAAGTCATCAATCTGAAACACAGAAAATGTGTAATGGATCATCTCTTCCAATTGAAATAAATTAATATTATGTGTGTTAGCACTGAATCTCATGTGTTAGCACTGAATCTGATGTGTTAGCACTGAGAAAGAATGAATTGTGTTCAACGATGCAGAAGTAAAAACAAAACACAAAAAAACTATATAAAGGGAAAACTGCAGGGGTTTTTTGAGAAACCATCTACTAACTAAGCTAGCCTAAACTCTCTCTAAAATGCACTTAACACTCTCGTCTATTCATGCCCTCTCAGAGGAACTGTAAAAGTAAAAATAAAGATTAGTTATTACTCTATTTGCACTTCATGCTACCTATGTCCATGCAGATGAAGCAGAATCTAGGCCTACTCTAAGAAATAGTGTAAAAAAGTAGAGGACAGGCAAAACTGCAAGCAAGCTGAATGAACTGCTCTTCCCTGAGTGGTGCCCTGTCCTGTCCGTCTGTCCATCTGTGAGAACAGGAAGGGCGCAGGGATGGGAGGGGTTCAGTCACTTACAGACTCATATGTGGGGGGAGAAGTGGGCAGCTGAGGGGGCGGCCCTCCACCCATGTGGGGCTGGAAGCTGTTGTAGGTTCCAATGGGAGCATTATACGGTTCCTAGAGGAAAACAACAGTCAGGTCTGTCTTAACAACTGTAAATGTATATTTCTCTTTTCTGTCAAGCCAGGATAAGTATGGATAACAAAGTAAAATGTTTTTTGGACCATAATTTTTTTGTGTATGTAGCAGGTTTGCAAAATGAAAAAGCCCAAAGTCATCCCTGTGATGACACAGGGATGAAAGCTAAATGCGCCTCATATAACGCTCACCAAGGCGCTACTCCAAGACGCCCTCAAAAACACCGGTGGAAAAACACTGAGCTGCAGCACACCTCCTTTCCCTTCCAAACACTAGCTACCCTCCAAACACTCAATTGACATAAAGTTGTTACTGTGATGGAGAGACAGAGCTCAGTTGGATGAAAGATACGTTTGCTTCTCACTGACCTGCCCTTCTCTGCTTCTGATTGGCTAGTAGTCCTTAACTAGGAACTGCGCATGTAAAACTCACAACAAAGATCATTTAGAGACATGATTTTTCACTCCATAGCTAAAACTAAGCCTTCAACACAGGGTGAAAAGTAGAGCTGCAGCAATGTGCAGTATGACAAAAAAAGTTTTGTTTTTTAAAAATTAAACCCTGTAAAGCTGTTCTGGTACATCCCCTAAAAAAGATTTTGAACCTGAAAATGAGCATAATACCACCTCTTTAAATTTTGGGTGCAATGATCACTATAAAACTACATCTTTCTCACTTTACCACATGGTCATGTCATCACAATAATCAGCAATGGCCCTGAAGGACTTCAATAGTTTAAATGGGCCAAAGTGTCAAATTGTCTTCAGAATATAATTTACTGTATTTTGTATTAGAGCATGTTAATTCAAATCACAAAATCCTTGAGGGTAATCCGCAGACCTCTATGTGGACAGCTTTATTTAGAAACAGTTTCAGGAGAAAGTACCAAGAACTTGACTACTTTGTTGATGAAAAACATAATTTTTTTCAAAAGGTTACTTTTGGATGCTTTGAGCACCAACAGCAAAATTTCATGCATTTCTGTTGTAGTGGGTTAGCAGCAGAAGTCTCAACAGTAGATATAAAAATTTGTGTATAAACATGAAACTATCTGCAAGTCTTGAGACGACTACAAATAAGTGAGACAATGAGATTTATTTGCGATTTTGGCTGAACATGATCATCTTTGCTGTTGTTAATTATAAACATGTTTTAAATACATAAAGTACTGTGTGTTTTAGGATTTAATAATCTTCAAGATAATAACAATTACCTTTGCCAGTCATTTTGGCAAAGGTAACATCTCTCCATGGTGGTTAGTCGATATGACGATGTATTTCATACGTAATACTGGGGTTGAAGCCTTCATCCATGTCTCCTACTATTGCACTCTAATGTTTCCTATAACCAAATGTATAACTCACAAAAAATCATTAAGAAAAGGATTTTTAAAAGAAATCACTTACGGCTCCGTTGGGGGGTGGATAGTTGAACGCGGTAGGCATAGGCATGGGCATGGGCATAGGCATGGCAGGAGCAGTGAAACCTCCACCACCACCACCACCCCCTCCTCCTCTAGGTTTTTTGTCCATGTCCACATCAATCAGGTCTGCCTCCTCTCCAGGACATACCTCGGGCTGTCCAGAGAAAGGAGTGGATGAGTGGGTAAATAAACAAATTGCATGACATCATCCCACTCAGAGAGCTATAACCGATTTTTTAAGGCTCACCCGGACCATGGCGTCGGGTTCATACGGCACGTTATAGTTCTTGGCGATCTCTATCAGATAGCGTTCTACCAAGATCTTGGGAGGGGCCTCCACACTAAGTTTGTGCATCAGCTACAAACAAACCAGAGATGTGATTAGAAGTGGCTAAAATGTTACTAAGCTAACATACATTCTTGAACTTACTTGTGGGCAGCCAGTGGAAAAAATGCCTACCCTGTCGTTGACTGTGCCAATCTGGTTTGTCCTGCATAGCTTGCCGTACTCCTTGCTATATTTTGCACATAGCTGGTCAGATACCTGAAAAGCGCATTTAGAGATAAGACTGTCAAGACTGGTCTAAATGGGAATAGACAGAACTTGTTCAATACTGTTGGCAATGCTGCCAGCATTATGTTAAATCTAGACACTACTTACAGTTTTTAGTTCAGACACCTCTGACTGTAGACGAGGCGCTGCCCAGATGAGGGTGGACACTGCCTCCTGTAAACCTGGGTCCAGTTCCCTAATTACGGAAACAGGAAAGCGGGTTAACAAGAAAGACCACAATAATTGCCAGAGATAAAGTTAAAAACAAATTGATACACCCACATTCACTATAATTGATGGTGTCCTCTGTGCTTCAGTATGTTCAATAAAAGTGGTATTTGTGCACCTTTGGCTAAGTTACTCACTTCATGGACTGAATGAGGCCAAAGCGAGTGAGCAGCAGGTCACAGTAAAGCTCCAGGATCTCCATGGCTTCCACCAGGTAGTCTTCTCTGATAATGTGCTCCACACGGATCCGTGCCCGTTCATCCTTCCCTGATGACAAGTAATCTGCAATCTCCTTTCTTGCCTTTTGAGCAAGCTCAGCTTTAATTTAAATGTGTGAATGGGAGGGGGAAAAGAAACTGCCATTACTGGGAGAAACAGAAACATTAAACATTTATCTTGCAAGTAGGTCAACTGTAGGAGAGTGGGAATTTATCCAGCCCAGGACTTACTTTTCTTTTTCTCAAGGAGTTTGAGTCGGTTGATAACCAGCCGGAGGTTAACTCTTAGCCTCTCTGCTTTGAATCCTCCTCCCAGCATGACGATAGACTATCTGTGAACAGAGAGTCGCCGAACCACACGGAAACATTTAACCAAAACCGACGTAAAGTCCAGCTAACCTCGCCCTCACCTCTCAGCCAGTGAGTCACTGAATCATGTGAGCATGACCAACCCATCACAACAGAATGACTCCGCACATTTACTCCAAACAAATACAACACATGCGAAAACATTAAAATAGCCTGCTATCGTAAACTGCGTTAGCACTAAACGTTTAACAGTTCAAAACAGTTAGCCTGAGGGAAAGCTAACGCGGCTACCTAATGTTAAGCCATGCTACTTATATTAACGTTAATAGCTTATCGATTTTCTTTCTCTCTTCTTTTTTCCTTAAATTTACTTAATAATACTATTACACCCACGTTCAAAAAACAAATTGTGTCTGCGTTCACCAAACCCGTCAGCTAACTGTTAGCCTCTGCTTTGTTAGCAACAGCAGTCTCCTACGTTAAGTTACCTAGCACTCGCTCAGCGCTAGCTAAAATCAAAACAAACTGATTGAACACTCTCGAATAGTTTGTAGAATTGGATAATAATAACGCGACAAACATTTGATAAAGTGCCAGTGACTTACCGGTAAATATTAGTCTACAGTACACACCAACTTATTTGGGTTTCTGTCTGTCTTCCGTCGCCTGGTTCGCTTCCGCAATTATCTTTAGTGACGTCATGTATGAGGTCGTCATGAGGGGGCGGGTCTACATTCTTCGTGTCAAAAAGGAGTCGACCAAAAAGTGTGAACCTCATGCAGTCTACTGAAATACTAAAACATAATTTAGCACAACTTAGAACTAACAGTTTAAGTTTTTTTTAGTTTAAATTAGTTCAGTATATCAAAAAAATATTTTAGTTATTGTATGTGTGTGCGCGCACACATGCAAACTCAAAAAATGCACTATCTATATGAATAATTGTATATACTATTTTATTTTATGTTACCATATTTTAATATAGGCCTACACTTAATATATTGTGTGTGTTGCATTAAGGAACTGCTAACATTGTTTCGTTATGCAGCCTTGTGCTATATGACTAATAAACTACCTTGTACCGTGTCTCTGTGGTAACTGATTTATTTCTACAGAAATCTGTTGAGTATGAAATAATTGTGAGTGAGGAAATTAAAATTGGTAAGGACGTTAGAGTTGTGTAGACCTATAATCCCTTGATTTCAGGTGATCTCAATTCAGTATATTTGATGTTCAGTTGCTGTTGAGCTCATACACACAGACTATCCAAGACTGTTAGCTTGAGACATTTGTGGTAATGATCTGGTAGATCTTTGTTTTCTCCTATGTGTCAACCTTCTTATACAGTCTATGATACCAACAAGACAACAAAAAATGTGTATGTGAATCTACTGTTATTGTTTCTTAGGATTTTCTAATGAGGAAAATAAAGATACCTTTTTGTGATGAACATCTTTACACAAGCACTGTATATTCATTTTTACACAAAGGATAGTACTTTCATGTTATTTTCATGTGAATGAACATTATTACAGTTGAAAATGCTGTAGTTATTGCCAAACACACACATCTGGGTACTTGATTTATTTGAATGAAAATGGAAACACTTAACAAGGACTTTCAGATTTAATATATTGCAGCTTTCTCATAAAAAAAGAATCTGTACAATAAAAAGTTGATTTTCCACAACAAACTATCAGTTACTATAACTTGAGTTTGCTGACAGAAACCTCTTTGTGTTTCTTCTTTGTTGAAGATGGGTCTTTTGCAGTTTTGATCTGGCTTTTGACCTGGTCCTGCAGCTGAGAGAAGAAGGCTTGAGAGGACCGCAGAGCCTTGTCCTTTCCTTCGTCCTGAAACAGAACAACACCGTGAATCACCTTGGGAACAGACACAGCATCTAAGACGTAATGTAATGGTTATTTGGCACTGGTTCAATTGACTGCTCTAACCAGTTGTTCTTCTTTTGTTGATTCAATCAGGGGTGGAAGAAGTTCTTAGAAACTTTACTCAAGTAAAAGTACTGATACTTTAAAGTAAAGGTACTCTTTTACAAGTAAAAGTACAAGTACCCCTTCCACTTTAGTACAGCCCCTACGTTCCACTACTGGATTTTAACTGCCAAGTTTTTCATCATCTAATTAAAATGAACAGTTTGGGATTTGGTCCCATATTTGGGGCACAGTCAGTGTTCATATCATCACAGCTCTCTGTCTTGAGTTTGTATCTTCAAATGTTTGAACAGGCTAATACTGATTTCCTACTCTGACATGCGTGACAAACACTGGGGGTGAACATGGGAGAAAACACTCACCTTGAGTATCGTGGCTTTGCCTCCTTTTGTGAGTTTCTTCAGGTTTTCTGTGACTTCAGCCTTTGAGGGCTTTTTGTGCTCCCCAGTTGAACTGGCCTCTTTAAGTTTCTGTCTCTTTTCCTTCTCCTTGATCTTCAGACGCTTCACCATCTTTTTGTGGCGTCTCTCACGCTTCTTGTCTGTTGACGTCTTCTCAGTATCACCCAGAATATCTCCTGCTTTGCTTTTCTCCTTTGGTTACAGAGGGGTATTATTAGACAACACAGTGTAACTAAATATACCAACATCTAAATCAATGTTTGAAAAAGCATCCATGACGAACCTTGATTTCTTCTGGTGCGAGCAGCGTTGCATCACTAGCGCTGACTGGAGCCACCTCCTCCATTGTAATAGATGGCAAGTTAGACACCACTTTGACCTCAGGAACGGGCTGGGGAAAAAGGGCAACATGAATGCGCTCATCAATAACTGTGCTGGCTTGCTAACATATTAAAGTACATTAGGATATGTTCAAATGATCAGTTTACAATTTATTTAATTTTCATTTTTATGCAACTGCTCTCTTTGCAGACGTGCTTTGGATATCTATCTCGCCAACTAGAGTTAGATCAGTAAAAAGAATCCTGCACAGATTTTTGCTAAAAAAAAAAAAAGCTTGGGATTTCTGGTGCCAACATCTACATCTTTCAGAATTTTTCAAAAGGGCTGTCAATTTCAAACTTTCAGTCAGTGCTGTCAGGCAAAACTTACTGGTTTTGGTGTGAAGTGGAAGTTGGAGAGAGCATCCAACTTCAGGAAGAGTGTGTCCATAAGCTTTTGAATTTCTACATGGGCTGGGTTCTCCTTCTCCTCCTCCGTCTTTTGCTGAAATAGGAAAGAAATATTAAAAAAAATGAATGCAGTAAAGGTTATATATGTTGGAGTAGCAGTGTGAATGAGATAGAAGTCAAACCTGAGTCTGCTTGAGGTATTCTTGCTCATAGATTTCTGCCAGACTCTGCTTGCTCTTCTCATGGTCCAACGTTAACCTCTTCTTGTACTCAAACACATCTTCTTTGGGTTTTTCTTTGCGGACCACATCATCAAACGCCTTACAGCAACACAAGTCAAAGGCACTGGGTTATAAATCAGGTAAACAAACCATATATTTTTTTCAGACTATTATTGTTACTAACCTGATCTTTAATTCTCTGTTTGATGATGTCTTCAAGCTGTAGTGTGGTTTCCTCTGTGATAGCAGGGGCTAAAAGAGCAAAGGTAAAATATTGTTTTCTGATTTGAACTAGCTCACTATTTTAGTAACCTTTATCAAACAAAATAACCCTGGTGTGAATAATGGCAAAAATTCTAAATACACGTCTAACACACAGAAGAAGATGAGACACTCACCCATCCTGGATGCCTGCTCAAACTCAACATCTTCCTCCAGCATGCTGTTCTCTGGACGAGTCTGTGCCGTCACCTCTCCGGACAACTGCCAGGGCTTCGCTGCTAGAGCAGCTTTTTCCAACTCCTCGATCTTCTCTGACATCTGCAAGTTAGAACAACAATATGGCATCACTATTTAGCAGCTATTTCAGACCATAATCAGCTCTGGTCTATGTACTGGTAATCTAATGGCAATTTAACATGTCGGCCTCCCGTCTGAAAAAGCACCCTGGTCATTTTGATGTGAAAGTCATGACAGCAATCTTATTATGTAGAACCTAGTAACATTTTCATATCACTTTCAAAACAGTTTGAACTGAACACTGTCAGGTTAACATAAAGGCTGCAACATAAAGAGGGTAAACATGTAAAGAGAGAAAAATATCTTGCACTGCCCTCGAAGACCATCGTAATTTATTATCTTAATCATCATCATCATCCCTTATGCATATCAGTTTATTAAACTAGGGAACATTATCAAAGAGCCAATTTTAAATTCTTGAGATGTCAGATCACTCTGTAGAAACAATTCTCCCCTCATTGCGCGACTTGGGCAAAAGAGGTTTAAAAACCCTCAAACAACCACTGTAATAATCTGAAAATTACACTTTCGTCATGTTTTCAAACAGCATGTAAGCACGGTCATTAAACAGAAAGGACAACATCCTTTCAATAGCATTTGTGCAGTCAGAGTATAAAGAAGGCAGCAAAGTTCGTTCTCTAATGATGTTAAATGATGAAACCGATGTGAAAATGTTTCAGTGGATTCATTGTTGGAAGTGTCCCTCTCCCTCCTGATGGTCTTTAAATGCGGCTTCAATCGCAAAATTAAATTTCAAAAATCAGTGCACCCTGAGGGAGAACAGAAAACATTCTTCTTCCTTCAGAAAACATTTTTACCTCACTGCTCTCTTTTTCTCTCCCTCACTCTCCTGCACTAGGTGCCAAATCTTGCGTGAGCACAAGGCTCCTTCTGTAACTGTAATGTCCGAATGAAGCCGCAAGGAACATTGAAGTACAACTCACCTATGTCTAAATGAAAACAAGGCGAGGGTTGTTTTGTTTTTTTCCACAGAGAGCTGAGGTTGGTCTGAACTAGGGCTAAAACGATTCATCGATTAATGTGATTACTAAAGTGCATCGACTCACATTCTTTGCATCAAGGCTTCGTTTAATCCATATAACTATACAGCACAGTGTTTCGCAGGAACATTTATTACTGTTGCCCATCGGGCTTATGCTGTGAACACGACGTGATTATGATGACGCTGTTTGCATAGAAGAAGAGAGAGAAAATAGTGAGGGATAAAGAAAGTGTCCAAAGTATGAGATTATTTCAAGCTAAAAGAAAACAACTCTGTAATGTTAGTACGTCCACCGTAAAACGAAACTTATGTCGCCTCGGCAACGGCACCTGATCAGAAAGCACCCGGTGTTGCCAGCGGACCAAAGACGAGGTAACCGTAACAGCAACTTTAGCATTTAACTGAAATCACGATTGTTGAGTTGAAGGCCAAAATAAGCTGCAGTCCTCAGCTGTAAATGTATACACACGTGTTTGTTGTTCTCCACCTGTTTGGCCCATGAGTTTGCGTTGTAATGTCACAGTCTTGAGTTAACTGGGTGTCGGGGAGCTGTACTTTAGTATAACTTGTATAGCACTCGGGTGATGTCTGTGTTGGTAAAGCAGTTGTCTGGTTGTTGGTCTGTTGATGTTGTTGGTCTGATGTTTGCTGTATGACACACTATGAATATCTGAAAGGACTAATAAATATCTATTATCTATCAGCGTACACAGCTGATCCCGTTACCAGGAGGGCGCTGCCGCCACCAAGCAATAGTACTTCTTAAACAAAGCATTGATGAATCGGTGAAATAATTTATAGAAGCTTTGAGTACTAAAATCATCGTTAGCTGCAGCCCTAATCTAAACACAGCCATAATCACATATGCTGATGAAGCCGCTACAGCTGGGTATCAAACTTCAATGCTTATATAGGTGTCAGCAGAAATGTGGTACCGAAAAAAGTCAATTTGGCATTAAATGCCTGGTCAGATTAGTCATCTCCTTTTTACTCACCAATTACACATTCAGGACTGAAGCATTACTTTTGCATTTTATTTATAGTTCTGGTGCGCCTGCTTCGTGTTAACACATGATTCAACACTGGCACATTAGAAAAGTTTGGCTTATGTTGTTAAAACAGAAAAGCATGTTTTGTAATACCTCATATTTCTCAGTGTGAAGAATAAAGTATTGTTGCCTAACAAACTAACAAAAAATGTTAGTGTAAAACTCACCCACATATTTTGACATATGTTGCACCACATTTAAGCCAAACACACTGGTAAAGAAAAAAGACTGTTTACCTTTTCTTGCCGTTTCTCAAATGACGACTTTGATTCAGACTTTGCTGAGCTTGCCGTTTTTCCTCCAAAAATGTCCTCCATGTCCTCTCCCTCACTGATCTCGTCCCCAGAGAGGTTAAAGGTCACTTTCTTACGAGATGGTTTGGAGTGTTCGTCCCTGGAAAAGGTCGACACAAACATGCTGGAATCAACAACACTCAACCAAGTGTGCTTCTCCCACACATAATTATTTGCATTACATAATTTTAATCACACTTACTCATCGTCACCCTCCTCTTCACCATCATAATCATCTTCCTCGTCATCTATTTCTTCTTCACCTTCTTCCTGGCTTTCATTCTCGCCATCTGACTGGTCATCTGCTTTAGCTGGCTCACTATCCACAGCATCAAAGAAGTCCTTGTACTTGAGATTCCTGGAACTCTTTACCTGTCAATATAAACAAGAATTTCCTGTATTCTGTTCCATCAGGACATAATAAAATAGTTGAGAATAAGAGATCAAATACATACAGTGTTTTTCTTTTTCTTTTTTGTGGAAATAATTTGATCTAGGTCGAGATCATCGTCCTCATCTGAGTGCAGGTCCTGAAAATAGTCTATGTCATCTTTGTCCTCATCCTCCTTTCCCTCTCGCTTATCCATATCATCAAGAAACGACTCCATCTCGGACAATTTGAAGAACTTATCATCAACCTCAGAAGGAACCACCTTTGTTTTGGAGCCTTTCTTACCCAACTCCTTCCTCTGTTTCTCTCGCTTCTCCAGGGCATCCACATCAAAATCTAAATCAGAGTCCTCTTCTGTGAATTCCCCATCCTCAGCCATTTTGTTGGACTGTCTGGGGAGTTCTGTCTCTTCTTCATTCTCATCAGGCTCTACTTCTTCCTCATCACTATCCTCTTCCTCCTCTTCTACCAGCAATGTTAATGTCTCATCTGCTAAAGCCTCATCGGCTGCATTTTTAAAGTGTCTCAGTACAGCATTGTTCTGCAGCTCCAGCTCCTGCCAGATCTGCTCCTCATCAAAGTTTTCCACCACCAGCTGAGCCAACGGGCTGCCTTTATATTCTGCAGGCTCCTGAGCTTTGTGGAGGTCATACAGGGTCTTAGTGAGAGAGGTAAAGTCAGCTGCTACATCGTCTTGAAGGCTGAAAAGGTGGAAACACATGATCAATATGGCAAGTCTGGAGGACTTTTTAAAATTTTATATTCCCTAAAGACTCCCATGAAGTTGGGTGCAGGTACATTTGGGTACATTTGGTACAAGTACTCAACACAATAATGTAATGTATTACATTCATCTGTGATACACTACATACTGTAAGCATTAGCCATTGGAGATATGGAATTAGTTCTTATGGAGTAATATATCCTTTTCTATAACAGTTTTGTATTTGTAAGATTTATTTAACCGACAACTTCAGTTTTTTTTTGTCCAGGGGTAAATGGTTCATTGCAGAGTTGGCCACCTCAACTGAAATTAAGAAGATATCTGCATCATAACATCATAAAAATGAATATACATAACAGTAACATTCAAGAGAAAAAGTAGTACAGGTGCTATTTAGCAGAACATATGTTTAATGAGTATGTGTAAACATTTTGTCTATATTACATTATCATGTGACAAGATGCCCAAACTCCAGGTGGCTTACTACCTCTGCTCAACAAACTTTCTGGGTTAAACCCTAAATTAACACAGACCTACCAGATAAGAGTTTATATCGGGGCATCATTCATCATTTCGGACATTTAAACCCCCAAAAATATGTTGCTTTCTGACAGTAATGTATTTTTATTAGGGGTTTAAATCTATTTGAGTTCAGGAACTCCATTTTGCACTGTGTACTAAAGCGCTCCATCCAGCCTAACACTCATTAAATCTGAGTTGTCTATAAGGGTTTTCTGACACTAGATAAACTTCAATAGAGCAGTGAATAAATAAAGAACATAACTCAGGTCCTGCACCTTCAAAACGCATTTTCCCATTTACGTGCTGCTTCTCTTTGGTTACCCTAACATTGTATCACAGATGCTGGTTGTCTTGCAATATATTATGTGTCACAGTCTAATCATCCTTATTACGTGCAGCATTGTACTAAACAGATGCATGCTTCTAGTTGAGTTTTCTAATACTGTGGTCCTTACTGATAAAAAAAAACTGTTATCATGACACAGAATAGTTACCGCAAAACAGCGACTTGGTAAAAACTAAAGATCCTCCCAAGCTCTCCTTAAAGTAACCAACAGGCTGACAGCTAGCTGCCCAAACACGATGCTAACGCTTGAAGTTGATGCAGTTTTAGCTTTAGCTAACGGTGAGCTAGTTGATCTTTTTCTCTTCAAACATGCGTCAACGACGCTGCTACAACATTTAACAACTTTGTCAACAACACGCCCCGTACAGACAGCAAATACTTGCCTCAGAAAGTTCTCTGGCTGTGCGGTGTTGGCATTTATTTTCTTTAAACACTCCTCCAGCACGCTCCACATATTTCCACTGGCCATGGTTGTCCCCCACATGCGTGACCATCTGGTGTCGCAGATAAATATGCTCACCGAGAAACTCTTCCGCCGCCGCCGTTTTGGTTCCGAGACACGAACATGGCGTCCGCCGTGCTGAAGGTTGCAGGTCGGTTTGTGTCAATAATTTTCGAACCCAAAGCATGCTTTTCTGTGCTGTGTTCTGCATTCGTAAATATCAGTATGGTTGTTTTCTGATTTACTGAATAACATTAGCTGCGTTGCACTAACTTACTGTAAGTTCAACCCTATAATCATAGCAATCACTTTCATGTGTCTAGTATCATGACATCATGGACTAGTCTTGTTCTTGTTGCAGCGCTTGGGTAACTTGTGTAAAAAAAGAGACTGGATTTCCTTTATCTTAAAGCATGCAAAGATTTTACTATAGTTAAATGTGTTTCTGTCTTGATCACAGTCCGGTAAAGTCTTATTCACCAATGTACAGATGTTTTCTTCAACTCAGATGTGAAATGACTCAACTTATCTCATGGAGACTCAGAAACAGACATTTTTATGAATGCCATACCTGCACTTCCATAATGGATTATGAGTGTTTTAACCAGCTGTATGTGTATCAGTCATTAAACTCAAACCATGCAGCCAAACATTGTTCAAACCCACAGACCTCTATTTTAAAATGTAGTGGAGATCCCAAAGTCCCTTAAGATACCAAAATCTTTGAATCTGAATTTGGTGGAATGTGTGATACCCGATGCAAAATACATAGAAAATATTTCTAGTCATTCATTTGATGAACATATTGTGGAATAAGAAGATTTTTTTAAACCTCGAAGCAACTTGATGGGAAAACTGCATATAAAAACATTTAGGACTAATGTTCCAACAAAACAGCTTCACCTAATCTCACTATATTTGAATCTGTTTATTCAGTGGCAGGCCTTTCAAGATGTTCTCGTCTCACACTCCTGAGGGCACATTCAACGACAGCACCCCTCCATCAGGGCGTTCCTGAATCGCTGTGGAAGCTGGGGAGGCTGAACCACATTGCCATTGCTGTCCCTGACATGGGAAAGGCCACAGCTCTGTATCGGGATGTGCTCGGGGCCACAGTGAGTGACAAGGTGCCCCTGCCCGAGCACGGAGTCTACACCGTGTTTGTGGAGCTTGGAAACACTAAACTGGAGCTGCTCCATCCCCTGGGGGAGAAGAGCCCAATCGCTGGCTACTTACAGAAGAATAAGTCTGGAGGGATGCACCACATTTGTATTGAGGTGAGACAGCATTGATAGTACACCATAGGGATAACACTCAGTAGACGTTTTTCTTTACATACACCTAGTCATTATTGTGTATGACCCACTTTAACCTCCAGAAAAGCTTGAACAGAACTCTCTCACAGCAAACACTGTTATTATCATAGCAGAATAAGCACAGATGTAACTAATGACAGTGTTATGCGTGGTAGTGAGCCAGCATGCACCATAGGCTTTTTCAAAGCAGACATTTTGACTTCATTCTTGGAAAAGCAAAGGTGTTACATTAATTGATGGCTCTGTTCTAGTCAAGTGTCCCAGTAAGCTGAGACAGTGAGCCAGCATGCACAATACGGTACCAGGACCAAACTGAAGCAGCTAAATAAAATTCAGCCATCATTAATTTTCTTATTTACACCTGTGCTTTTCCTATTGTGACATTTCAGTAAGAATTTTGTCTGATGAAAGTCTGAGGACCGAAATGCGCTGAGTTCAAGTGATGGACAGTGTGCAGGATTTTTGGTTGGCTTTTTAAGTCATACGTTTTTGATGTCACTAAGACTTTAGGATGCGCAAGAAATTTTTGAAATGACTACTGTGACATGACAAAATGTCTTTTGTGAACATGGCCAACCCCAGAGCCCTGATGACACCTGCGTGGAATGCATCCATTATTCATTCATTATTAGTTACAGCTGTGTTTGATAAGTTGAAATGTTGGCCATGAAAATGGTCTAATGTTAGTGATAAATGGTTTTCATAAGGTTGGTTTTCTTGAACATACTCATAATCTGTTTACGCACTCAAAGTTGTTAAAATTTGATGATCTTGTAAAA
>JAPMOB010226564.1:2330-12510 GCA_029875015.1 Lepomis gibbosus
ACTTACCACAGATTTTGAGGGGAGCTTCTAATTCAAGCAGGATTGGCTGGCTCAGGAAGATTTCACGGGACTTTAGGCAAAGGCCACGTATCTCACCCTCTGTCAGCTGGACGTTCTTCCCTGGCCTAGAGCCCTTAACTGAAAAAAGGGAGATAAGGGGCAGACATTTGATGGGAGATACAATAATACCACAAACAAAAACCTATGAGCTGTATGAAAAACTGAATGGAGGAGGACATACGGCACAGCAATGAAACATGATCCTCTTGAAATTAAATCAGTCTACCAGACTGGGAAGTTAACACCTCCCACCAGCCAAATGTTGGCAAATTCAGTTAGCAGTCCAGTTTTTAGCAGGTAACCACATCACTTGCACATAATATTACTCTAAAGTTTAGAAATAAGAAGTTACTTTTACAAAATACAATGTTTATTAAACCCAACAAGATGAGCATGCGTAGAGTGTACACTTTTTTATTTTGAGAGATCAGTGGAAACAAGCCTAACGCAGTCAGCCTCAGAAGCAAATCTTTCTGCTTAGGTGGCAGGTCAAACCCAACATGAGAAAGAAAACCCACTTCCCCCTTCTAGCTGATGTAGCTGCAGCAAAGACATTGCAAACACCTAATTAGGACTCTTAGTGCACACGGTTAAAAAATTAAGAATGGCACGCCATGGACTGTAATAACAGAGTTTCAAATAAAAAACAAGGTTAAGAAACATGTTGTAAGATAAAATAATATCAAAAATACAATAACTGTATTTATCGTGGGATAATTAAAGTAACACTCAGTTCCAGTCATCAAGCTACTTTCACTGATGCTATCTCGGGAATTCAGCAGGTTTGTCATGTCTCTTCTTGTCATGTTTTTTTTTTTTTTAAAACACATACCACACTCATGCTGAATGGAGCCAAAAACACCTCATGATAAAGACTTGAAAGTAGGGCTGGGCAATAAAACAATGAAAATTATCGCAATTTAATTTTCCTCAATCAAGAAATGATTAATATATTGTCAATAAATGTTTGATTGAATTCATTGGAATCACAAACAAAAAAGCACTTTATTTTTCAATTAATTGCGATCTATTTATTTTGTTGAGGAATAGTTACTGAAAAAAGATTTAATAATTTTTGGAAAAAAAAGATTTTATCATAATTGTTTTGAATGTTCTACCTCTGATGTGTGAAGTGATCCACTGTTTGGCATCAAGTGTTTGTCACATTCTGACCATAAAGAAAAGTTTAAAACCACAATTTAGCATTTAACACAGTAGTAAAAATCTGCCTTTAAACTTGACATAAATAATAATTTGAAATTTATAGTGATAATTACTGATTTAGAAAGATATGAAATGTTTTTATCATGATAACATTTTTGCCATATGGCCCAGCCCTACTTAAATGTGAACACAATTTATTTTCCTGAGAGATTTGTCTTAAAACGGAATCACGTCATTGTGGCTCAAATGCTAGAGAAGGCATGAGTTGGTAGTCTCATACACATTCTTAAAAGATTTACAACAAACTACTACTGCCACTACCACTGCTTATAAATCAGATCAAAATATTTACACATCGACATGCCAACAGTGGGGTGTGGACGTGACGCCATGAGACTATATGTCAGCGACTGTGTGTGTGCACTGTGGCAAGACTGTCTCTGATGGAGTCAGGAATGTGGAATGTGGTTTGTTTGTATCACTGAAAGAATCAATCTCGCCCCCATTCCTACACGTACTGCTTGATGCCAAAGTAGATCCCAACGCAAACTGTGCAAGCCTACTAATGAGGAATCTCATTCCCATCCAACTGTCTGAAAACTATTTTCAAGCTGGGTGTGAACTGATCTCTCTCCAATGTGTTTATGGAATTGATTTAACAGTTGTCAGATGTTCACTGGTTAACAGACGAATAACAGGCTAATGATTTAATCTGTAAAATGCCAAACAATCAAAGTAACGCAGATTACAGGCAAATAAGAACAAGCACTACAGCTGTTTACAATGTAGACTTGTTTTACAACATTGGGTCTGTAATTGTACTTCCTGCCACAGGCAAAACTCAATGCAAATTAACAAAAACCTGTTTAAAATGTACACAACTTTCTTTACAAGACACTAATTCCCACTAATGCCACCAGAGTAGCATTCAAACAAATAAGGAGTCAATCTCTAAGTACACCGTTCTGTTTCATTACACTTGCAGGTTGCCATTGTGGTGAAAATGCTTTTGTCTGCAATGACAATTGTGTAGCAGAGAGCCATAAATCAGTGTGCACTAAAGAAACATTTGTGACACAGAGCTTTTGACTTTACGTACCAGGGCAAGTACATAAACACAAGAGATCAAATTAACATGTGGTCTCTAAAATCATGATTGAATTATGACAATTATTATACAATTAATAAAACCACATCATAGAGACAAGAGAATTAAATTAAATATAAACAATTTGGAAATCAAAAGTTTGCAATTCGCTGCAGGTTAACTCTTATATGGCAACTTTTGATAAATTGTGTCACAGATTGACTCATTGACTGAAACAAAAGCAATTGTTGTCGATTAACATTTGCTTGCATACATATGGAAATAGAAACACAGATCAACTTCTTCCCAAGCGATGCACCATAACTTGAGGAAAGATACCCTTTACTTGATGTGAATTGTTGTTACATGCAGAGCACGTGACACTTAACTACAGACCATCTCTCAGTAAAACAAATCCACTTTTAATAGTGCTTACAAAACACTTTGATAGGGAGGGTGAGAGTAGAAATAAACAAATGGATGTAAATTAATGGAACTACACTGAAGCTGCAACTAAAAGCAACGTCCTAAACAATTAAAAGGAGGTATAAATACTGCAGTGCACTAAAGTGCAGTCACTTTAAACCTGGATTATAGAAGGTTAAGCTCTGACAGAGCTTACTCCAAAGTTAGCCACATAGCCAGTGCAGTGGACAACAGAGAGCTTATCATGAGGGGTACAGACAAAAACCTTTCCACTACACTGATCAGGGTGCAGAAAACAAAGAGCTTGACCAGTACAACAGAAAAGCTGTTGCGGTGCCAGAGTGCTGGAATCAACAGTTGGTTTGGTCCAGCACTCTTGACTCAGCGCTGTGTGTTCCTGCTGAGTTTATTTGATGTTATGCTCTCTAGTAAATGGCATTAGCAAAATACACTCCCAGAGTTCACTTAGCTCGAGATCTACAAAAGTAATCCAATTGAGACCGCTAATTATCCAAACACATTTAATTGGTTTGTTCTCAAATCACAGCCAGCCAGCAGGAGAGTTTCCACAGGAGACTGAGCTGGTGTGGGATATAATTTATCAATCTTCTGACCTGTGGTAGGGCAAGTATTGTTGAGTTTACTGTAGTCTTGAACAAAGTAGGTTAACACGATAGTAATATTAACTGGAGAGTGGTTTCTCTGAGCAATAAAACCACAAATGCTAACAATAAAAAGGTCAAGTGAGTTACATAAGAGGATATAAATACGGCCACTGTCAGGCTTGTTTGTCTTCTCCTGCATTTGGCAGACAACCTTATCTCAGCCCAAGTATAACACTCCATGCACAAAACACTCCAGCAGCCGGCAGGGTCCACAGACAAAGTCAAACTCCCATGAGGCACCATGAGTGCACATGCATATTTGTGAATAATCCCTATCACCTCCATCAGCTCAGTTTAGGCAGATCATGCAGGCCTGTATTTAAGAAGGTAAATAAACACAGGGGTATGGCCAAATTTTACTGGGAACTTTCTCTGTACCCAATGTTTCCCATTTACAGGCAAAAACACCTTCTGATTCTGTGACTAAAGGCAATTTTTATGAAATCATCAACTTGTAGAGGCTAAAAAACCCTCAACAACATGATCTGATGATGCTCCTGCGAAATAGTCACACAAAGAAGCAGGCACAAGTTCCACACCCAGCACACTTCCCTCCCAAGGCCAACTACAGAGGTCACAACCTTATTTCTTGTGTTCTTTAGATGAACTGTACAGCTGGGTGTGAAGGGATTTATGCTTCTGTTTGATGTCCTTAGGGATCCACATTCATCATGTGGATTGAAGATAAAACAGCCCTGTTTTCCCCTCACACACAAACATACCTCCAACTGTAACAAATCTGTTTTCAGACATGTAAAACCTACGACTTAGGAATTATTCATGTCACATTTGTAGAGCTTACCCATCATGCCGTATCTGACTACATAACATCTCAAGTTTCTTATATTCAAAACAAATAATTCACACTCACCATGTGTTACAGTTATAACATAAAAATGACTTTTGGAGCCAAATGGAAATGTTATTTTTCATAGGGAGCACATAAGATACACCAAAGACTACTGTGCAGGAAAAACAAATGTAATAAGCATAAAATGGCAGTGAAGTAACAGAGATGGCCAACCAGCACTTTCACACAGTATTACAGTGAGTATGTGCCAATCAAAGCATCTTGTTTGTACACCTCATTAAACAAGTCACTCTGGGCAAGGTTGTGTCTGCAAATTGTAATCTGAGCCTAAACTGCAAGACAGTAAGCACAAGGACAGTCCACCGTTGTAAATGAAAGGCTCTGATGGCAAACAGTAACAAATGAAGTTGAAAAAACAATGACTGCAAGACTGTTCCTACAGTGTCAATGAATGTAAACATGTACGAGTCAAAGTAATAATCCTTCACTACCATAGTGCAAATAGCCCCTCTCAATTCCTCTGACTATTCAACACTGGGCATTTCTCATATTCTGAAAGAGAAGTAAGAAATTTCAGATCAGCATCACCTTCTCCATGAGTAAAGCAAATGCATTAATCAAAAACCTTAAACCCCGACTAGGCAGTAATGTATAAGGTGTAATTTGCCTTCACTCTGTGCGATGTTCCTCCATTTCCGTGCTACTTCACCTACTTCCCCTTGATTTGCAGACAACGGTGTAACATTGCATCTCAAATGAAAACACGTATCGATGGCTATGATAAAAAAAATAGTCTATCAAAAAACGTAAGCTGAAGAATATGTAGGTTGATATGACTACACCCGTGCATCCAAATCCAATCATAGAGCCGGAGAGCACATCAATCTTAAGTAGGCTACTAGAAGATAACGTGACTAACTCACCTTTTCCTTTGGCTGACTTATCTGATATACAATACACGTTTCATTACCATCAAGATACCCCCATAATGTAAATTAAGTACGTTTCTGCACAGTGGATTTGGTCCACCTTACCTTCCAGGAGACGCTGAATTATAGAGTCGATGTTTAATTTGTCTGGCTCCGCCATTTTCTTTATTTTCTGACGTTCTCGAGCAGTCAAGACCTTGGTTTTCCGTGTTGCACCTTAGATTTCAAGAACAGTAAGAAACAGAGACGGAAACCAACAGTTACTCACAATATACGTTTTAACATCGGTTAGCTAACTAGTGCCAACTGAGCATTGCTAGCAGACTGGATCGATGAATGATCTTATGCGAGCTTGAGCTAACCAAGCTAGCTAAGCTATTTAGCTACTACTAGCCAAGTAACGTCGGCAAAACTAGCAGCAGCAACACTGAACGGCTAACGTTAGTTAGCTAACGTTAGCTAACGTTAGCCAAGTAACATAACTTATTAACATATAAAATGTCCCCGAACCCTGTCTTCGGTTTAACGGCAGTCGTCCTGGGATGAAAAATGACTTAATATTAATCCTTCTGTCTCAATCTTGGCCCCTTTTCTTTGATTTGTCCGGGTCCCTTCCCTCTTCCCCCAGGAACTTTAAAAGAGGGCCGTTTCCACCGAAATGTCTACGGGAACGTAGGAGGTTGAATCACACAGAGTTCGTCACACGTTTCTCAGAAGATGATTGGTCCATCCTCAAATTTAGAACTCAAATTATGGTATTTGATTGGTCGCTTGCGTGGTCTGTCTAACACGTAAGGCCCTCCCCCAGCCATTTACAACGGCTACAATGCTCAATGGAGATTTAAATTAGAACTCAAAGTGCGCCACCAAGTGTTTAGAAATTGAATTGAAACCTAAATATACCATCTAAAACTGATGACAGTTTTCAGTTTTAGAGAGAATCAAAATGTGCTTGTATATTTCCTCCACGACATGGCTGGTATCATTAAAAACTTTAGGATCTTGACTAAAATAAAGTGCTGTGAGTTTGAACTGTGTCATTTGTGTTTGTGTTGATGGACCCAACCAAAGCGTCTGTGGAACTGAAGTTAAATTAAAAGAAACATTTTTTAATTATTATTCTGTCTGCTGGGGCTTAAAACAAATATTACAGAATACTAGAAACGATGACCGATATTAACAAAGTTTTTTGGTAAAAATTTACATAATATTATTTATACATTTAACCAGAATACTATCAAGACAGTTTTAGCACACCCAATTATTTATTTCATGTTGTTTTACTTTTTTTAAATTAAAAATGATATAATATGTGACCAGTGCCTGTAAAAATCCTTGTCAGGATGCAGGTGTTATTACATTACAATACCTTAAAAAGAATTAAAAGTAATGCCAAATTAACCATTATACTTACTATTTGTTAGTAGTTTAGTAAATATTTTAATAGGTATGAAAAGTTACAATTTTAAACAGATTTTTTAATTTAATTTGTGTCCTGGGTTTTTGTCAACACCATCTTTTTTGAATAAAATAAATCAGGAATAATTAAAGGACCCCTTTATCACTTCCTTTTTCTTGCAAATGAGACCACGCTAGCTCTGCTAAGTTTTTTAGATTCTATATATGTTGATACCTTGCATGTCACAATAGTGTGTCAACACCATAATTAATGTAATGCAAGATTTGTATCATATTTTCTGTAATAAATTCTTAATTTAAATAATCCTTGTACCCCCTTGAGATGTTAATCTAAAAAAATGGTTATATAATATATTTTCTTCGTATCTCATAATGTTACAATATTTGTGAGAGTTCAGTGATAATTTTGAATTAAATATTTTTCTGTTTCTTACAAGTTTGTCACAACCGTTTTATGTCAACAACATCGATGCCTTGTCAACTTCATCAGATGGACTTTATGTTGTTTTTTAAAAAAAGATGATATGTTTTGTTCCATCAAGAATATTTGTCTATAACAGTGTTGCATTTTCAAAGTTAATGTGTAATTTGAATACTTCTAAGTATCTCTATTCATATTGGAGATTAAATGTTACATTGGTTAATACATAGATACATACTTAGATACATAGAACTATTAAACATTGACAAATCTAACTTTTAAACGGAAATATGATTCATTTAAAAACATGTGTATACAATTAAGAGAACCAAGAAACAGCTAAAAGTAAAAATATCTGTGATAAGGTCATTCAAAATAATTTTTTTGGACAAAAATCTAGTTCTGATCCCACAAACATGTCATTTATGACAAAAATGTAAAACTGGGATGTTGTTTCAAAACATGGTTGTATAGGCAAAGCCTCATTTAACAGAGACGTATACATTGTTTTTTAAAATAATCAAGATTCTTTTTTTTGAAAATCAAAACCTGTTTTGTCCCTGATCTCAAGAATCTCTGAAATACTAGATTAAGATTTTACATACAAAAGATATCATGAATTTATAAAATATGAAGCTTCCTTTAATAGATTAGATATAACACAGCATATGAAAAACTCCACCTCAACCAACTATAGCAGTAATAATCAACACTAATGGTAGCTTATAGATGGTATAAAACTCAGAAGGGGTATATGTCTGTATCTGTACTTTTACTTTTAATAGCATACTTTTAATGTTTAATTTAGCTACTAGCACTTGGGTACAGTTGCTGTAGCATTTTCAATACTGTAGTTTGGTGTGTGACAATATTTCTTTAACTTAAGTGAAAATAAAAGTGGTCTAAATAGAAGAAGAAAAGCTTCTCATTGTTGATGGGAATATGGCATTATTCTTATACAGTTAATGTACAGCATACTGTTAAAATACAGTTAATATCCATGTAAAACTTCAGTTCTGCGTACCATCACTGAATCCAAATTCAATCTACAATCTCATTTTTCTGTATATTATGCAAAGTGTGTGTATTTCTAATTGTGTTTATGGCAGCTACACATATTTGGTTTCACAACATTCCTTTTTATTAACATATTTTCTTTCCTCACAGTTATCCACAAAACCCTGTTTCTAATCTTATGCAAAATCCTAACCCCATTCTGTCTCGGTTTCCTAAATCAGTCTCCATGCATTCGTCATCACAGTTTCGACAGAGGTAGCTTTGTGGGGGTTGAGCTAGGATGTTCAGGAATGATACCCTTGGTGGTGTTTATTTGTTTAGATTAGAAACATAGAGAGAACAATTGGCAGTGTCCCAGATGGCAACCAAAATCATTCACTCAGAATCTGAATCATCACAGCAATCAAAAAAACTTCTAAGGCTGGATCTTGTTCTTATCATACTTTTTTTCCCCCATGGAAACTGAGATTTCTCCACAGAGGTGTGGGCTCCACAGCAGATCTAAGGTGGAAAAAGAGAAGGAAATATATACGTACAGGACAAGTCCAGTCTGGTTCCCTCCTGTTTACTTCAACCCCACCCTACACCTCACATTCCCCTACAAATACCCCATCTAATCTCACAGTCTCTGCACAACACCTGTACATCCAAAAACACCATCTGCAAACCAACACACAGGCAGGAAGAAAGGAAGAACCTCAAGAAACACAGACTTAATTTTCACATCAAGTTTCGGGAACACAGAATACAAGGTAGGTATCTTTTTTTTATCCACTTTTTATTCAGATGGACAGCCTGAGCTTTGAAAAGAGACATGATTCTGCAAAAGCTTGAAATGACAGAGGATGAAAGGCTTGGCTGAGGATTAGTTGTATACCTTTTTATGGGCACCACCAAAACTCACAAAGTGCAAATAAACAGATGTGAGAGAGCAAATGGAGAAAAAAAGGTATGAAAGGCTCAACAGCATATTTATGATTTTCCAGAAACTGTTTGTGTGTGTGTGTGTCTCTGTATCTCTGTTTTAAGAGAGGTAAAAAAAAATGTAATTTGCAATAAAACTCAGTCATTCTGAGGAAAAATTAACAAGAATAATGACATCTGGTTTTAAATCTAGTGACCCACATCACATTAGTTTTCAGTGTTCAATCTGTTTTGAGACTTTGTGATCTGGGGCGAGTCACATATGCCTTAAAAGTAAGATATTTTTGTCCTGGTCTAATTCCAGCACAAGTTACAGTGTCCAACCCTGACTGGGTTGGGTTATTGGCTCTCCTGTTGTGTCACTAGATTTTGGTGTAGGGAATTAGGTTTAATGGTCATCTGTGGGTATAATTTGAGACATTTTAAACTAACAGTTGATTGAACAAAATGTGCTCTTCTGGGTGTTTTCAGATAGTGAAGGATAATTTGTATTGTCTGTATAGATGAAGAACAAAGATAAGCGCTTCCTCAAATGAAAAGAGGATTATTCACATGTCTGTAAGAAATATACTCTATAAAAAATAAAGATTTGAATAGAATATGGACATGCACATGTTTATAATGTGCTTTTTTTCAAGCACCTGTATTTAAGTCAAAATTTCTGACATTTTCATTTTGTTTGAATTTTTCCTTTATCAAAATATACTATTTATTAAAATAAAGCAATGGCAATTAGCCAACATTTATATATATAATTAACAAAAGATCCTCTGACTCAGGATCAAAAGTATTTTCTTAAACCACTTCACTTTTTGCATCGTTCTTCATAGTTAACCTGCCAGGCGTGGGTCCATTTTCCTGAACCCTTTTTTCCTCAAATTATACAGCACAATTTTGGCTGTACAAAATTGAAGCAGTGACTCTAAAATAAATAAGTAAGATTTTCGAAGTAAGATGTGAGGGAGTGGTTCAGGCAGTCCTAGAGACCCACCTGGGGCCTGTCAGGACATGAATTTGTTTTATAACATAGCCCTGAGCAACATATTCCTGTGAAGGCCTGTCAAAGGGAACAGGCAAGTGTGTGTTCAGCTATGTGATCACAAAGAAAGCTCCAGAGATCAACAGTAACACTGCAACAGCAACAGATAAACCTTAGATCAGGGAAGCGATTCAACAGCTCCTCCTCTCAAACCAAAAGAGGGAAACCGAATGAGTTTTACTCAAACAAAGAGCAGTACTAAGAATTAAAAGTAAGGG